>KK903683.1:0-17406 GCA_000696445.1 Aquilaria agallochum | reverse complement strand
TGTTTTAGTGTCTTTGGATGCAGGTTTTAATGATGGTTACATTGCCTATTGAATCCAAGTGCTACCCTTACTATGTTTCTCAATGAAACTTACTCCCCTCAATTCTGTCATTTCAGCTCCAGCTGAAAGATCACCTTCAGACTAACCTTTTTGGTTTGATTTTTAATCTGAAATTTCAGATACATGAACTTCCATATGTCTAGTTATGATCTGGAAATTTTGGTGATTTTAGGAGCACATTTGGTATTTTTAATGGTGGTACTTACTGTGTTGTGCAGCAGCTGTCCAACATCCTGTTTTTGGAGTCCACTGTGTCTCAGGCACTCCTGTAACATAGGGTGCATATTTAGCTGAGTTGAGACCATATTATAGTGCATCTATGCATGTACATGTAGTGTATATAAAATGAGACAAGTATGCAAGCATTTGAGTAATGTTTTGGCTATGTAAGTGATGTGGTGCAAAGCTGCCTAAGTGTGAATGATGGGCTGCTTACTTGTAAATTCTGTTTTGGCCACACAAACTTGTTAAAAGAAATGGAATGTAATTCCTATGTCAAATGGACATATATGGGATAGCCTTGGAGCAGTTTCCCCTTGTGGATGTAGTGTTTGCATGGTTTGGAAAAATTGTATGGGCAAAATGGTCCAAAAGTTGCCAGAATTTTGACTCTGGACCTAAAGTTTAATATCTCCCTGTGTAGATTGAATCTTGGTATCAAATTTTGACCAAACCTATACGAAATTTAAAGGGTTAACTGGGATTTGGAATTTCTAGATTTAGAGCCCTGTAGCCAAAGATATGACGTTGCAAAATTGGCTGAGTACTGTTCATTTGGTCAGAATTTTGTAACCAATTTAAAAAATCCATAACTTGGTCCATAGGTTGGCTATTGATGTAAAAAAAAATTCCTTGATTTTCTATAAGTCTCTACTTGATAATGGAGCAAATAAAATAGGGCATTACATGGCTAGAATAATACAGTTTATTAGTGGAAGTTACAGGTGCAGTGGCTGGTCACTAGAAGTTAATAAGATTGCCTAATGTGTGGTAGCCAAGATTAAGACTTGTGCTAGTGTTTTCCTTCTTTTCTGCAATGGTGTGCATGAAATGTGAATATGTGTGTGATGGTTGGACCAATATGCATGTGTTTACATAGTGCCCAAGAGGGCCACTTGGGTATGCACACTAAGGGTAGTGTTCTGATGACCTACAGAATATTACCAATCTTGGGAGTCTAAATGCACAATTTTGGCACCATAATTGGCTACCCCGGAGTGGGTAACACAACTACTTTGGATTGGAAATGTTCACAACTTCTTTAGAATGGAATGGGAACACTCATAACTTTTTTGGAGTTCAAACATTCATAACTTGTTTTAAGTGAAATGGAAACATTCACAATTAGTTTGTAATAGAAACATTTACAACTTGTTTGGACTAGAAACATTCACAACTTATTTGGAAAGGAAACATTCAGAAGTTGTTTGGATTAGAATGGAAACACTCACAACTTGTTTAGAATGCAGTGGAAACATTTAGAACTTGTTTTCAATGAAATAAAAACATTCATATCTTGTTTGTAACAGAAACATTAACAACTTGTTTAGAGTGAAATGTAAACAATCAAAACTTGTTTAGAATGAAATGTAAGCTTTTACAACCAGTTTAGAATGGAAGCATTCACAACTTGTTTAGAGTGAAATGGAAATACTCATAACTTGTTTGAGATAAAAATAATCAAAACTTATTTGGAATAGAAACATGCAAAAAATTTTTTTAATGAAATGGAAACAACTACAACTTGTTTAGAATGGAAACATTCGTAGCTAGTTTATAAACATTCACAACTTGTTTGGCACAGAAAGATTCACAACTTCTTTAGAATTAAATGGAAGCTTTCACAACTTGTTTAGAATAAAATGGAAACATTTACAACTAGTTTAGAGTGAAAACATTTATTGCATGTTTGGAATGGAAATATTCACAACTTGTTTAGAATGGAATAAAAACATTTAAAACTTGCTTGGAATAGAAACATTGACAACTTGATTAGAATAGAAACATTCATAACTTGTTCAGAATGAAATGAAAGTATTCACAGGTTGTCTGGAATGGAAACATTCACAACTTCTTTAGAATGAAATGGAAATATTAACAACTAGTTTTGAATGGATTATTCTCACCTTCCTTAGATTAAAATAGAAACATTCATAATGTGTTTAGAATGAAATGGAAAATTTCACAACATATTTGGAATGGAAACATTCACAACTTGTTTACAATTGAAACATCCATGACCTATTTAGAATGAAATAGAAACTTTCAGAACCTATTTGGAATGAAATGGACACATTTGCTACTGGTTTGGAATGGAAACATTCACAAATTGTGTAGAAAGAAATGGAAACTTTCACAATTTGTTAAGAATAAAAACAGTCGCAACTTGTTTGGGATAGGAACATTCACAACTTCTTCAAAGTGGAATTCAAACATTCACCATATGTTTAGAATAGAAAGATTCACACCTAGTTTGAAATGGTAACAATCAAAAGCTATTTAGAATGAAATGCAAGCATTTGCTACTTGTTTAGAATGGAAACATTCACAACATGTTTAGAATGGCAAGATTCACAACTTGTTTAGAATGAAGAGGAAACATTCCCAACTAGTTTAGAATGAAATAGAAACATTCACAACTTGTGTAGAATCAAATGGAAACACTCACAACTTGTTTGCAATAGAAACATTCACAAGTTATTTAGAATGAAATGTAAACACTCATAACTTGTTTAGAATAAAAACATTTACAACTTTTTTGGAATGGAGACATTCACAACTTGTTTAAATTGAAAAGGAAATATTCACAACTCATTCAGAATAGAAACATTCAGAACTTGTTTAAACTGAAATGAAAACGTTCATAACTTGTTCGGAATAAAAGCATTCATAACAAGTTTAGAATGAAATGGAAACATTCACAACCAGTTTGGAATAGAAACATTCACAGCATGTTTGGCATGGATACATTCACAACATGTTTGGAATGGAAACATTTACAACTTCTTTAGAATTAAGTAGAAACATTTATAACTTGATTGAAATAGAAAGATTCACAGGTTGATTGCAATGGAAATAATCACAAGTTGTTTTGAATAGAAATATTAACAACTATTTTGGAATGAAAACATTCACAACTTGCTTAGAATAAACTGGAAACATTCACAACTTGTTTGGAAAGGAAACATTCATAAGAAGTTTCAAATGGAAATATTCACAATCTGTTTAGAATGGAATGGGAACACTCATAAAATGTGTGTAATGTAAACATTCACAACTTGTTTGGAATGGAAATATTTACAACCTGTTTGGAATAGGATCATTTGGAAATTGCTTATAACAAAATGGAAACATTCTCAACTTGTATAGAACAAAATGAAAACATTGACAACATGTTTGGAGTGGAAATGTTCATAACTTGTTTTGAATGAAGTGGAAACATTCACAACTTGTTTGGAATAGAAATATTCACAACTTGTTTTGAATGGAAACATTCATAACTTGTTTAGAATGAAATCAAAGCATTTAGAACTTATTTGGCATGAAAACTTCACAACTTGTTTAGAATAAAAATGAATCATTCACAACTTCTTTGGAATCTAAACATTGACAGGTTATTTAGAATGAAATTGAAACATTCACATTTTGTTTAGAATGGAAACTTTCACAACCTATTTATAATTAAGTTGAAATAATCATAACTTGTTTGTAATGGAAATCTTAACAACTTGTTTAGAATGAAATGGAAATATTCATAACTTGTTTGGAATTGAAACATTCATAGCTTGTTTAGAATGAAAACATTCATAATTGGTTTAGAGTAAAATGGAAACATTCATAACTTGTTTAGAATAAAAACAATCAAAACTTATTTGCAATGCAAACATGCACAAATGGTTTAGAATGAAATTGAAACAACCATAACTTGTTTGAAATGGAAACATTCACAACTAGTTTATAAACAATCATAACTTGTTTTCCATATTAAGGTTCACAACTTCTTTAGAATTAAATTGAAGCTTTCACAACTTGTTTAGAATAAAATGGAAACATTCACAACTAGTTGAGAGTGGAAACATTCATTGCATGTTTAGAATGGACATATTCATAACTTGTTTTGTTTGGGATAGAAAGATTCAGAACTTGCTTGGAATCGAAACATTCACGATATGTTTGGAATGGAAACACTCATAACTTGCTTCAAATAAAAACATTCACAGCTTGTTTGGAATGGAAACATTCATAACTTGATTCGAATATAAACATTCACAACTTTTTTAGAATGAAATGAAAGTATTCACAGGTTTTTTGGAATGGAAACATTCACAACTTTTTTAGAATTAAATGGAAACATTAACTAGTTTTGAACGGAAATATTTGCACCTTCTTTAGATTGAAATAGAAACATTCATAACCTATTTAGAATAAAATGGAAACATTCACAACATGTTTTGAATATAAACATTTAGAACTTGTTTGTAGTTGAAACATCCACAACCTATTTAGAATGAAATATAAACTTTCACAACTGTTTGGAATGAAATGGACTCATTTGCAATTTGTTTGGAATGAAAACATTCACAACTTGTCTAGAAAGAAATGGAAATTTTCACAACTTGTTTGGAGTAAGAACATTCACAACTTGTTTGGAATAGGATCATTAACAACTTGTTTAGAGTACAGTTCAAACATTCACCATATGTTTAGAATAGAAAGATTCACATCTAGTTTGAAATGGTAACAATCAAAATCTGTTCAAATGAAATGCAAACATTCGCAACTTGTTCTGAATGGAAACATTTACAGCATGTTTGTTATGGCAAATTTGACAACTTGCTTAGAATGAAGAGGAAACATTCATGACTAGTTTAGAGTGAAATAGAAACATTCACAACTTGTTTAGAATAAAATGGAAACATTCATGACTTGTTTGCGTTAGAAACATTCACAAGTTGTTTAGAATGAAATGTAAACACTCATAACTTGTTTAGAATGAAAACATGTACAACTTGTCTCGAATGAAATGGAAACATTTACAACTAGTTTGGAATGGAGAAATTCACAACTTGTTTAGAATGAAAAGGAAATATTCACAACTCATTTAGAATAGAAAAGTTCAAAACTTATTTAGAATAAAAGCATTCATAACTAGTTTAGAATGAAATGGAAACATTCGCAACTGGTTTCGAATAGAAACATTCACAACATATGTAGAATGGAAACATTCATCACATGTTTGGAATGGAAACATTTACAACTTCTTTAGAATTAAGTAGAAACATTTACAACTTGTTCGGAATAGAAACATTCACAAGTTGATTGCAGTGGAAACAATCACATGTTGTTTGGAAAAGAACTATTAACAACTAGTTTGAAATGGAAGCATTCACAACTGGCTTAGAATAAAATGGAAACATTTACAACTTATTTGGAAAGGAAACATTCACAACAAGTTTCAAATAGAAATATTCACAACTTGCTTAGAATGGAATGAGAACAATCACAAAATGTGTGTAATGTAAATATTCACAACTTGTTTGGAATGGAAATATTCATAACCTGTTTTGAATAGAAACATTCAGAAATTGCTTATAACGAAATGGAAACATTCACAACTTTTATAGAACAAAATGGAATCACTCACAATGTATTTAGAGTGGAAACATTCATAACTTGTTTAGAATGAAATGGAAACATCACAAGTTCTTTGGAATAGAAATATTCACAACTTGTTTTGAATGGAAAGATTCATAACTTGTTTTGAATGAAATCAAAGCACTCACAACTTGTTTGGAATGAAACCATTCACAACTTGTTTAGAATGAAACGAAAACATTCACAACTTCTTTGGAATAGAAACATTGACAACTTGTTTAGAATGAAATGGAAACATTCACATCCTTTTTGGAATGGAAATTATGACAACCTATTTAGAATGTAGTGGAAATAATCATTACTTGTTTGTAATGAAAATCTTCACAACTTGTTTAGAATGAAATGGAAATATTCATAACTTGTTTGGAATGGAAACATTCGCAGCTTGTTTAGAATGTACTAAAAACAATCACAAATTGTTTGGAATAGAAACACTCATAACTTATTTGGAAGCCTAACATTTAGAATTCATTTAGAATGAAAAAGATTGATTCAAAACCTATTTGGAATAGAATCATTCTCAACCTATTTAAAATGAAATAGAAACATTCCTAGCTTTTTTGTAATGGAAACATTAACAACTCATTCAAGATAAAATGAAAACATTCCCAACTTGGTTGGAATAGAAACATTGACAACTTGTTTGGAATGGAAACATTAACCACTTGTTTAGATTGAGATTGAAACATTCACAACTTGTTTGGAACAGAGACATTCACAACTTGTTTAGAATGAAATGGAGGCTCTCACAACTTCTTTGGAATTGAAACATTAACAACTTGTTTAGATTGTAAACATTCACAACTTATTTAGAGTGAAATGATAAGATTCACAAGTAGTTTGGAATGGAAACATTCATAATTTGTTAGAATGAAAAAGGAAAGATTCACAAGTTGTTTGGAACAAAAGTAATGACAACTTGTTTAGAATGAAATCAAAACATTCACAACTTGCTTTGAATGAAATTGAAACATTCACAAGTAGTTTGGAATAGAATGGAAGCACTCACAACTTTTTCTGGGTGAAAACATTTGAAACTTGTTTGGAATGCAAACATTCAGAACTTGTTTAGAATGGAAACATTTAAAACTTGTTTAGAGCGGAATGGAAATATGCACAACGTTTTTGAATAGAAACATTCATAACTAGTTTGGAATAGAAACATTCACAACCTGTTTGGAATGAAAACATTCATAACTCATTTACTATGAAATGGAAACATTCTTAACTTCTTTATAATGAAATGGACACATTCATAACCTGTTTGGAATATAAATGTTCACAACTTGTTTAAAATGAAATGGAACTATTGACAATTAGTTTTGAAGGGAAACACTCACAACTTTTTTAGAAAGAGATGGAGATATTCAGAACTTGTTCAGAATGAAATCAAAACATTCATAATTCATTCAGAATGAAAATATTCTCAAATTATGTGCAATCAAGTGGAAACATTCACAACTAGTTTAGAGTGGAAATATTCACAACTTGTTTAGAATGAAATGGAAGCATTCACAAGTTGCTTGCATTAGAAGCACTCCTTACTTCTATAGAATGGAAATACTGGCAGCTTGTTTAGAATGAAATTGAAACATTCACATCTAGATTGAAATAAAAATGTTCGTAACTTGTTTTGACTGATAAAGAAACATTCACTAGTAGTTTCAAACAGAAGCATTCACAAGTTGTTTAAAATGAAGTGCAAACATTCACAACTTCCTTCGCAACTTGTTTAGAATGAAATCAAAACATTCCCAACTCATTTAGAATGAAATTAAAACATTCACAACATGTTTGCAATTGAAACAATCATAACTTGTTTCAAAGGGTAACTTTCACAACTTACCTAGAGTGACATAAAAACAATTACAACAAGTTTGGAATGGAAAAATTCATAACTTGTTTGCAATATAAACATTCACAACTTGTTTGGAATAAAAACAATCACAACTTGTTCATAATGAAATAGGAACATTCACAACTTTTTTGGAATGGAAATAGTCATAACTTGTGTAGAATGAAATGAAAACATTCACAATATGTTTGGCATAGAAACATTCACTACTTGTTTGGAATGGAAACATTCACCACTAGTTTGGAACGAAAACATTTACAAGTCCATGAGAATGAAATGCGAACATTCACAACTTGTTCAGAATGAAAAGGAAACATTATCAACTTATTTGGAAGTGAAACATTCACAACTATAATGAAATCAAAACACTCACAACTAGTTTAGAATGGAAACATTCACAACTTGTTTAGAATGAAATGGAAACAATCACAAATTGTTTGGGAAGGAAACATTGACAACTTGTTTAGAATAAAATAGATAGATTCACAACATATTTGGAATGAAATAGAAACATTCACAACTTGTTTCGAAAGAAATTAAATCAATCACAACTTGTTTGAAATAGAAATGTTCACAACTTGCTTAGAATGAAATGGAAACACTCATAACTTGTTTTGAATGAAAACATTCACACCTTGTTTAGAATGAAATCGAGATATTCACAACTTGTTTAAAATGAAATGGAAACATTCGCAAAATGTTTAGAGTAGACGCATTGATGACTTGTTTATAATGAAATGGAAAGATTTTCAACTCACTTGGAATGAAATGGAAACATTCACAAATTGTTTGGAATAGAAATATTCACAACATGTTTGGAATAGAAATAGTCACAACTTCTTCAGAATGAAAAAGACACATTTACAACTTGTTTGAATGGAAACCTTCATAGCATGTTTAGAATGAAATGGAAACATTCACAAGTTGTTTGGAATGGAAATACTCACAACTTGTTTAGAATGAAATGGAAATATTCACAACTTGTTGAGAATGAAATGGAAACATTCACAACTTGTTTGGAATGAAAACATTCATAAGTATTTAGAATGAAATGGAAAAAATCATAACTTTCTTTGGATAGAAACATTCACAACTAGTTTGGAATGGAAACATTGACAACTTATTTTCAAAAGAAACATGCACAACTTTTTCGGAATAGAAACTGCCACAATGTGTTTAGAATGAAATGGAAACATTCAAAAGTTTTTTGGAATGGAAACATTCATAACATGTTTAGAATAAAAGGGAAACATTCACAAATTTTTTTGAAGAGAAACATTCATAACATGTTTGGAATGAAACCATTCACAGCTAGTTTGGAATGGAAACATGTACAAGTCCTTTAGAATTAAGCGGAAACATTCAGCACTTGTTTAGAATGAAAAGCAAACAATCTCAACTTGTTTGGAATTGAGATATTCACAACTAGAATGAAATGGAAACATTTAGAACTAGAATGAAGTGGAAACATTCACAACTAGTTTACGATGGAAACATTCACAACTTGTTTACAGTGAAATGGAAACATTCACAACTTGTTTAGAATGAAATGGATAGATTCAAAACTAATTTAGAGTGAAATGGAAACATTCACAATATGGAATCGTTCAGAAGTTGTTTGGAATGAAAACATTCACACCTTGTCTAGAATGAAATGGAAACATTCATAACTTGTTTCAAATGGAAACATTCCCAGCTTGTTCAGAATGAGATGGAAACACTCACAACTTGTTTCGAATAGAAGCATTCATAGCTTGTTTGGGATGCAAATATTCTCAACTTCTTTAGAATGAAATGGAAACCTTCACAACTTGTTTGGAGTAGAAACATTCATGACCTGTTTATAATGAAATGGAAACATTTACAACTTTTTTGGATTGGAAACATTTACAACTTGTTTAAAATGAATTGGAAACAATCACAAATTGTTTGGAATAGAAATATTCACAACATGTTTGGAATAGAAACAATCATAATGTGCTTAGAATGAAATGGAAACATCCACAACTTGTTTGGAATGCAAACAATTATAACTTGTTTAGAATGGAATGCAAACATTCACAACTGGTTTACAATATTGTTCTGAATGAAACATTCACAACTTGTTTCTGATGGAATAAAAACATTCACAACTACCTTGGATTGAAATGGAAATAATCACAAGTTGTTTAGAAACAAATGGAAACATTCATAAATTTTTTAGAATTAAATGGACATTTTAGCAACTCGTTTTGAATAGAAACATTCACACCATGTCTGGGATAAAAACATTCACAACATGTTTGGTATAAAATGGAAACATTCACAACTTGTTTTGAATGAAATGGAAATATTCACAACTTGTTTACAATTTAAATGTTCACAATTTCTTTAGAATGGAATGGAAACATACAACTTGTTTATAACAGGAGCATTCACAACTTCTTTAGATTGAAATAGCAACATTCACAACTTGTTTGGAACAGAAATGTTCACAACTTATTTATAATGAAATGAAAACATTCATAACTTGCATGGAATGGATACAGTCATGACTTGTTTAGAATGAAAAAGAAACATTCACAACATGATTGGAATGGAAACTTTCACAACTTGTTTAGAACAAAATCGAAACATTCAAAACTTGTTTAGAATGAATTGGAAACATTCTCAAATTATTTGGAATGGACATATTTATAACTTTTCTGGAATGGAAATAGTCATAACTTCGTTACAATGAAATAGAAACATTCACAACTTGTTTAGAATTAAAGCTTTCACAACTTGTTCAGAGTAAAATGGAAACATTCACAACATGTTTTGAATGAAAACATTCTCAACTAGTTAGGAAAGGAAATGTTGACAACTTGTTTGGAATAAAAAGATTCCCAACTTGTTCAAAATGCAATGGGAACATTCACAACTGGAATAAAATAGAAACATTCACAACTAGAATGAAATGGAAATACTTACAAGTAGTTTTGAATGGAAACATTCACAACATATTTGGGATGGACACATTCACAACCTATTTTGAATGAAATGGAAACATTCACAACTTGTTTCAAATGAAATGAAAACATTTAGGCCTTGTTTAGAATGAAATGGAAACATTGCCAACTTGTTTGGAATAGAAATATTCACAGCTTGTTTAGAATGAGATGGAAACGTTCAGAAGTTGTTTTGAATAGAAACATTCACAACTTGTTTGGACTGGAAGCATTCATAATGTGTTTATAGTGAAATGTAAGCAATGACAACATGTTTGGAGTAGAAGCATTTACAACTTGTTTATAATGAAATGAAAACATTTACAAGTTTGTCAGAATGGAAAGATTCACAACTTGGTTACAATGACATGGAAACAATCACAAATTATTTGGAATAGAAATATTCACAACTTGTTTTGGAATGAAAACAATAACAAATTTTTTAGAAGGAAATAGAAGCATTCACAACTTGTTTGGAATGAAACAAAAACACTCATAAATTGTCTAGAATGAAATGGAAACATTCACAACTAGTTTAGAATGAAATGCAAACATTCACAACTTGCTTGGAATTAAAAGGAAACATTCATAAGTTCATTGGAATAGAAACATTCACAACTTGTTTCAAAATGAATTGGAAACATTCACAATGTGTTGAGAATTAAATAGAAACTTTCATAAGTTGTTTGGAATAAAAACATTCACAGTATGTTTGGAATAGAAACAATCACAATTCATTTCGAATGAAATGGAAACATTCACAACTTGTTTAGAATGAAATTGAAATATTCATGACCTGTTTGGAATAGAAACATTCACAACTTGTTTGGAATGGTATAGAATGGAAACATTCACAACTAGTTTCGAATGGAAACATTCTCAAGTTGCTCGAAAAGGAAACATTAACAACCTGTTTAGAATGAAATTGAAACATTCACAACTAGTTTGGAATGGAACCATTCATTACTTGTTTAGATTGAAATCAAAACATTCCCAACTTTTTTAGAATAGAAACATTCATAACTACTTTGGAATGGAATCATTCACAACTTGTTTTGAAGGAAATGAAAACGTTCCAATCTTGCTTAGAATGGAAATAAAATATTCACAACTTATTCAGAATATAGGCAATCACAACTTGTTTCCAATGATATGGAAATATTCAGAACTTGGTTAGAGTGAATTTGAAACATTCATAATTAGTTTGGAATCTAAAAATTAACAACATGTTATGAATGAAACGAAAACACTAAAGATTTGGTTGGAATGGAAACATTCACAACTTGTTTAGAATGAAATGGAAACATTCACAACTTATTTGGAATGAAATAAAAAGGTTTAGAACTTGTTCGTAATTAAATGGAATCAATCACAGCTCATTTGTAATGGAATGGAAACATTCACAACTTATTTAGAATGAAATGGACACAATCAAAACTTGTTTGCAATAGAAACATTCACACCTAGTTTGGAATGGAAACATTCACATCTTGTTGAAAAGGAAATGGAAAGATTGATAGCATTTTTGGTTTTGAAATTTTCACAACTTGTTTAGATTAGAAACATTCACAACTTGTTCAGATAGGAAACATTCACAACTTGTTTGGAAGGGAAATATTCAAAACTTGTTTGGAATGGAAACATTTTCAAGCTATTTAGATTGAAATTAAAAAATTCATAACTTTCATGGAATTTAAACATTCACATCTTATTTAGAATGAAATGGAAATATTCACAACTTGTTTTTAATAGAGACATTCACAACTTGTTTAGTATGAAATGCAAGGATTCAGGACTTGTTTGGAATGGTAACATTAACTTATTTGGAATAGAAACATTTGAAACTTGTTTAGAATGAAAAGGAAACATACACAACTTGTTTGAAATAAAAGCATTTACAACTAGTTTGGAATGGAAACATTCAAAACTTGTTTCTAATATGATGTGAGCCCTATTCATATAAGGACAAAGAAACACACCCAAGATGCTAACAAGTTCCACAAACAACAATCCAAGAGACTAGAATTTGACCCCCACCCCAAGCAACATATGGTTTGAAACAAGAAGTATAAAGAACACAAAGAAAACTACCATCCTTGTGAACCAATGTAAGTTCACCAAGAATTGAAGTGAATCAGCTCTCAAAAGCAATATTGTTAAGCAATGAAATCTATATCTTTACAAGCATAAAAAAGCCTTATTTATAGCATAGAAAACTAGGGTTAGGTATCCATACAAGTTGTAGGAACGTTAAACCTAATTGGAACAAGCAAACCTAGTCAAACTAGGTCATTGAATTTAGTTTGGGCACAAACATGTGGGAAATTTGCCCTAATTAATTCCCATGTGCTCCATGAGTTGTCACAATTAACAATAATTTAAATAAAAAATATTAAACTATAAAATAACAAAAACAAAGCCTTAGAAATGAACTAGGACTCAAAACCCCCAAGGTGCACTCTATAGTGCACTTTTAGTGTCTCTTTGAGTTCATGCTTAGGTCTCTTAGTTATGAGCCATATTTTTTAGTTTCTTTAGCTTGAGGCTTTCCTCTAGGATGCGTAGATGTCTCTTAAAGCTCCAAGGCAGATATGATTTGGGTGTATCAAGAATTTAAACATTGGACACCAAAAGGGCCTTTTAGGATGTGTGCATGGGCCCATTGCCGTCTCAATTGTCTTGATACCACACAAGGCTATCCTATGTTGTGCCATCATTCCAAGACATTCAATAGGACATTCCAGCAGCTCCATGTGAAGATCCACCTTCATCCTCCACGAAATAGGATGTGACAAATCCATGAAGTGCTTGAGCCATCCCCTTAGCTCTCATCCTTCTAGTTGTCCGTTAGCTATCTTCAAAGGATCCTTGATTGCCCTCCGTATTCATATTTGAATAGAAACCTTCACAACTTGTTTAGAATAAAATGGAAACATTCATAACTTTTTTGGAATGGAAGCATTAACAAGTTCTTAGAATGAAATGGAAACATTCCCAACTTGTTTGGAATAGAAACATTCGCAACATATTTGGAATGGAAACATTCCCAACTTATTTAGAATGAAATGGAAACATTCATAGCTTGCTTTGAATAAATGGAAATATTCATAACTTGTTTAGAAAGAATGGGAAACATTCACAACTTGTTTAGAATGAAAAAGAAATATTCACATCTTGTTTGGAATACAAACATTCACAAATTTTTTAGAATAAAAACATTCATGACTAGCATGGAACGAAATGGAAACATTCACAACTTGTTTAGAATAAAATGGAAATATTGAAAACTTCTTTGGAATAGAAACATTCGGAACTTATTTAAACTGAAATAGAAACAATCACAACTATTTTAGAATGAAAGCATTCGCAACTTGTTTGAAATGGAAATATTCACAACTTGTTTAGAATGAAATTGAAACATTCACAAGCAATTTGGAATGGAAACATTTACAACTTGTGTGGAATGAAGTGGAAACATTCATAACTTGTTTGGGAAAAAAACACTAACAACTAGTTTGGAATGAAATGGAAACAATCACAACTTGTTTAGAATGAAATGGAAAGATTCATAACTTATTTGGAATAGAAACATTCAGAACTTGTTTAGGATGAAATGGAAACATTCATAGCTAGTTTGGAATGGGAAAATTCACAGTTGTTTGGAATAGAAACAATCACAACTTTTTTTTATTCAAATGGAAACATTCATAACTTGTTTGGAATGGATACAATCAAACCTTTTTTAAATTGAAATGGAAACATTCACAACTTGTTTGGAATGGGAATAATCACAGCTTCTTTTGGATGAAATGCAAACATTCATAACTAGTATGAAATGGAAACATCCAAACTTATTTAGAATGAAATGGAAACATTTAGAACCTGTTGAGAATGAAATGGAAACATTCACAACTTGTTCAGAATGAAATGGAAACATTCATAACTTGCGTGGAGTGGAAACTTTCAAAGCTTGCTTTGAAAGAAAAGGTAACTTTCAGAACTTGTTCAAAATCAAGTGGAAATATTTGCAACTTGTTTGGAATAGAAACATTCACAACTTATTTGGAATGGAATTATTTAGAACTTGTTTAGAATGAATTGAAAACATGCAGAGCTAGTTTGGAAGTGAATGATTCACAACTTGTTGAGAATGAAATGGAAACAGTCACAACTAGTTTGTAGTGGAAATGTTGACAACTTGTGTGGAATGAAATGGAAATATTCACAACTTGTTTGGAATGAAAACATTCACAACTTGTTCAGAATGAAATGGAAACATTCACAATGTGTTTGGAGTGGAAACATTCATAACCTGTTTGGAATGGAAACATTCACAAATTGTTTTTGTGGAATGGAACCATTCACAAATTCTTTGTAATGGAATGGAAATGTTCATAACTTGTTTAGAATGGAAACATTCACGACTTGTTTAGAAATGAAACATTCACAACTAATTTGCAATGGAAGCATTCAGAACTTGTTTAGAATGAATTGGAAACATTAACAACTTGTTTAGAATTGAAACATTCACATTCACAACTTATTTAGGATGAAATATAAATATTTACAACTAATTTGGAATGGAAACGTACACAACTTCTTTAGATTGGAATACAAACATTCAAAACATGATGTGAATCAAAACATTCACAACTTGTTTTCAGTGGAAAATTTCTCAACTTGCTTAGAATGTATTGGAAACCTTCACAATGTGTTTTGGAATAGAAAAGATTACAACTTTTTGGAATGGAAACATTTTCAACTTGCTTAGAATGAAATAGAAACATTCACAACTTGTATAGAATGAAACAAAAACATTCACAACTTGTTTACAATGAAATGGAAACATTCACAAGTTGTTTAGAATGAAAAGGAAACATTTACAACTACTTTGGAATGGAAACATGCACAACTACTTTGGAATGGAAACATGCACAAGTAGTTTTAGAATGGAAACAATCACAACCTGTTTAGAATGAAATGAAAACATGCATAATAATTTTTAAATGAAATGCAAACATTGACAAGTTCTTCGGAATAGAAACATTGACTATTTGTTTACAATAGAAACATTCATAACTAGTTTAGGGTGGAAACATTCACAACTTGTTTAGAATGAAGTGTAAATATTGACGACTTGTTTGGAATATAAGCTTTCACAACTAGTTTGGAATGGAAACATTCACAAATACTATGAAGTGGACCATTTGTTTGCAATGAAATGGAAACATTCACAACTAGTATGGAATCGAAACAATCACAGAAGTTGTTCACAATGAAATGGAAAAACTCACAACTAGTTTGGAATGGGAACAATCACAGCTTTTTTTGAATGAAAAGGAAACATTCATAACAAGTTTGAAATGGAATCATTCACAGCTTATTTAGAATGACATGGAAATATTCTTTCTAGTGGAAACATCCACAATACATTTACAGTAAAATGGAAACATTCACAACTTCTCTTGAATAGAAAGGTTTACAACTAGTTTGGAATATAAACATTCACAACATGTGTGTAACAAAATGTAAACATTCACAACTTCCTTGGAATGGAAACATTCACAACTAGTTTACAACGAAATGAAAACTTCCAGAACTAGTTTGGAAAAGAAGCATTCACAACTTGTTTAGAATCCTTAGAAACAGAAACATTCATAATTTCTTTTGAAGAGAAACATTCACAGCTGGTTTGGAATAAAAACATTTACAGCTAGTTTAGAATATAAACATTCACAACTTGTTTATAATGGAAACAATCACACCTCTTTAGAATGAAATGGAAACATTCAGAACTTATTTGTAATGAAATGGAAACATTCATAACTTCTTTCCAATGGAAACATTCACGGTTTGCTTAGAATGAAAAAGAAACATTTACAATTTGTTTGGAATGAAATTAAAATATTCACATCTTTTTTGGAATAGAAACATTCACAATATGTTTAGATTGGAGTGGAAACATTCACAGCTTGTTTGGAAAAGAAACATTCAAAACTTGTTTGGAATGGAAACTTTCACAACTTGTTTATAATGAAATTGGAATATTCACAACTTGTTTGGAACACAAACATTCATGACTTGTTTAGATTTAAATAGAAACAATCACAACTTGCTTAGAATAAATTGAAAACATTCACAGCTTGGTTGGAATAGAAACATTCAAAAAGTGTTGGGATTGGAAACATTCATAACTTGTTTAGAATGAAATGGAAACATTTACAACTTGTTTAAAATGAAATTGAAACATTCACAACTAGTTAGAGTGGAAACATTCATAGCTAGTTTTGAGTGGAAACATTCACAACTTATTTAAAATGTAGAGGAAACATTCACAACTTATTCAGATTGAAAAGAAAACATTCACAACTTGTTTGCAATAGAAACATTCACAACGTGTTTTGAATGGAGACATTCACAACTTGTTTGCAATAGAAACAGTCACAGGTTGTTTAGAATGGAAACATTCACGAATGTTTAGAATGAAACAGAAATATTCACAACCTGTTTTGAATGAAACGGAAATACTTATAATATGTTTTGAAAATGTTACCACCTTGACAAAATTGGAAAATTATAGGATGGGTTTAAGTGTTCCATTTCTAATGCTTTGGTGGCTTGAATTTTTAATTATGGTTTATATGGTTTATAAGATGGTAAAGTGAAGCGTGGCTACTATAATCCAAGTTTATCCTTTACACCATCATCTACTCATTCAATTTAGCCCAAAATCAAGAGTTCTTAGTGAAAATAGAAGGTACCACAAGTATATAGGCCATTGGAAGCTTGTTTCAAGCATAAAATCATGGTTTTGGAGCTTGGAAGTTTGTTTCCTTCTATCCATTATTTTTGATACGAGGTAATCAT
>KK903682.1:0-26995 GCA_000696445.1 Aquilaria agallochum | reverse complement strand
GTCCAGTACACAAGTTCTCCAACTTGTACCCATATGTAGACTACATATCTCATAATAGTCTCCATATATGCTAGTCGTTATGTATTATTGTAACCCGCTCCATAATAATACTAGACCAGGGACTTTTAAGAATATCATTATTCTAGGGTTACCATTATGTTTGTTAAGTTATGCAAGAACAAAACAAAAAACACAATTGCTGGATTAATGCCTTAATAAAATATTATGACTCAATGTGCAAAAATACAATCATCTCATGATTGGCTTTTGGGCACAACACTAACATAGGGTGTGTATTTGCCCAAGTTAAGACCATTTTGTAATTCATTTACGCATGTACATGTAGTGTTTGTAGAATAAGACAAGTATGCAAACATTTGAGTAATGTTTTGGCTTTATGTGTGATGTGGTGCAAAGCTGCCTAAGTGTGAATGATTAGCTGTTTTCTTGTAAATTCTATTTTGGCCAAATAAAGTTTCTAGATGGAAGAGTATGAATTTCCTATGTGTATTGGACATGTATGGGATAGCCTTAGGGGGCTTACCCCTTGTGAATGAAGTGTTTGCACACTTATGAAATTTTGTATGGGCAAAATGGTCATAAAGTGACTAGAATGTCGACTTTACGCTCAAAATTCTATATCTCCCTGTGTAGAATAAATCTTGATATAGAATTTTGACCACAACTAGAGAACATTTGACATATAACTAGGATTTGGAATTTCTAAATTTGGAGCCCTGTAGTTGAAGATATGATGTTGCAAAAGTTGGCTAAGTTATTGTTCATTTGGTCAGAATTTTGCAACCAACTTAAAAAAGGCATAACTTGGTCCATAGGTGGGCTATTGTTGTAAAACTAGATTCCATGGTTTGATTAAAGACTCTACCTGATAATGAAGTGAAGAAAACATGGTGGTATATGGCTAGATTAAGACAATGTTTGGAAAAAATTTTAGGTGTAGTGGTTGGTCACTTACACTTCATAAGATTGCCTAATGTATGGTAGCCATGATTAAGACTTCTGCTAGTGTTTTCTTTCCCTGTGGCCATGGTGTGCATAAAATATGAATATGTGTGTAATCATTGGAGCAATATGCATACATTTACATAGTGCCCAAGTGGGCCACTTGGATATGCACTGTAAGGGTATTGTTTTGATGGCCTACAGACATAACAACCCTGGGAGTTTTAAATGCACAATTTTGGCACCATAACTGGGTTACCCTAGAGTGGGTAAGAAATGTGAAGAGGGCTTTCAGGGGCTTAAAGACAAGCTCACTTCCAATCCTATACTAATACTACATAATCCCAATAAACCCTTTTGTGGTTTATACAAATGCATCCATTGTGGGATTGGGAAGTGTGTTAATGCAAGAAAAACAAGCCATAGTATGACTTAGAACTTGTAGCTGTGATTTTTTCCTTGAAATAGTGGAGACATTACTTACTAGGTAAAAATTTTTAGATCTTCACTAATCATAAAAGTTTCAAATATCTCTTTGCTCATAAAGAATTAAATATGAAACAGGGAAGATGTCTTGAATGCCTTAAAGACTTTGACTGTACCATTGGGTACATTGAAGGTAAGGCCAACAAAGTGAAACATGGAGAAGAAAAGCCAAATGAACTTAATAGTCTAGCTTGTTTAGCTAACAAGTGGCTAGAATGGAAACAAGCCTAGTTGATGGTAGTGACTATTTAGTCAACCTAGAAAACAGAGATACCGAAAGCACAACAATAGGATGAAGATCTTACTAGAGTATCTAAACAAAGGCATGGAAAACTCCTCCAAGGGTTTTCTTATAGGGAAGGACTGCTATATTTTCAAGATAGAATTTATGTACCCAAGGGTATGAACAAAGAGAACAAAATTTAAAAGAAACCCATTCTAGTAAGATGAACAAAGAGTGTAGAACTATGAAGATGTATCAGGATTTAAGAGAACATTTCTAGTGGCCTAATATGAAAAGAGAAATTTACACATTTGTGTCCAAATGTGTGGTATGCTAGCAAGTGAAGGTTGTGCATTAGAAACCAGGAGGCAACTTAGAAAGCTTGTGCATACTTGAAAGAAAATAAGGATGCATATCTGTGGACTTCCTGGTAGGCATGCCAATGACAAAAAGGAAACATGATATTATTTGGGTGATTATGGATAGACTTACAAAGTCATCACACTTTTTGCCCATTAATCTCACTTATTTCTTAGATAGGCTGGCACAGTTGTACATTAAAGAAATAGTGAGATTAGAGGGCATCCCAAATGATATAGTTTCAGATAAAAACCTAAGGTTTGTGTCAAGATTCTATAGATCACTAAGGCAAGCACTGGGTACTCAACTTAAACTAAGTTCAGCTTACCATCCTCAAACTAATGGACAAATTGAAAGAACCATATGGATTTTGGAAGATATGTTAAGGTGCTACGTACTAGACTTTAAAAAAGAATGGGACCAACTTCTACCCATGATAGAATTCGCATTCAACAATAGTTATCACTTAGTGATTAGAATGGCACCTTAGGAAGCTCTATATGGGAGGAGGTGTGTTGCCTCTCACTATTGGGAGGATCCTAAAGATATAGTTGAAATAGGACTAGAATTGATTCAAGATACTACTGAAAAGATCAATATAATCCAAGAAAGGATTAAGGCTATCAATGATAAAGAGCAAGCCTATGCCAATCAAAGAAAGAGAAGAGACTTAGAGTTCCAAGTAGGGACTATATGTGGATTAAAGTCTCTTATATAAAAGGAGTTATGAGATTTCGAAAGAAAGGAAAGCTAGCCCCTAAATATATTGGACCATTTCCAATAGTGGCTAAACATGGTAATGTGGCATATAAGCTAGAGTTAGCTCATGAATTGGGTCACATACATGGTACTTTTCTTGTTAGTATGCTTAAAAAATACCAATCTAACCCACAACAAACTATACCAGCATATGATATTTCAGTAACCCCCGTCCGTTCTTATGACAAAACCTGTAAAGGTTCTAGATAAAAGCTAAGAAGTAAGTGGACAAACATGGTAAAAATACAATGGTCTCACCATTCTAAACAATAATCTACTTGGGAAATAGAGGTTCAAATGCTCAAAAAGCACCCAAGGCAATTGGCTACACTACTTTTGAATTTAGAGGACCAAATTCTTTAAGGGGAGGAGAATGTCATGCCTGTAACTTGTATATGCCATAGGCTATAATGAGATGTTCACATAAGGTACATTTTGTGAATATATGAGTAATAAAAGTCACAAGAATCGGAATATGGGCTACATAGTATTAGTACTCCATAAGAGTGCCCTAGAGGCACTCTATCTAAACTTCAGGTGGAATCTAATAAAAAGTGGCATAATGGTGAGCCAAATACGTCTAAGTTTAAATGCTATGTGTATTGTAAGGATGGGACTCAAAAGTGGGAGCAAGCTTGGATAAGAAACCAAATAAACAAAGTGCTTTAAGTTAAGGGAAAAAAAGGGGACCCTTAAGCACACTCCGGTGTACATAAAGAAGAGTTTAAGGGCTTCAAAGCCTAAGTCACTAAGGGACACTGTATGAGCACAATGCCTAAGGTGGTGATACCAATAAGGGCAACTACACAACCTAAAAAATGTGATGGCTCATGGAACTTGACCAACACACACTAAAGTGCACTAGAATACTCTTAAGTGCACCGTTGTGTGTGACTATGTGCATATGGAGACTCTAAAGCCTGCTGCCTTGAAAGGCAATGTATGAGAATGATACCTACATTTTGAATGACAATGAGAGCTACAATCTTGGGCAATAAAAGGTGAAAAATACCTGGGAACCATGGGGACACCTCAAGAAACACCAAAGTGCTCTTCGATGCACTCTAAAGTGAACTTAGGTTCAACACAAAGTTTGAGGGCTTAATTGGCCAAATAATGTCATGCCCAACTTAGCCCCTAGCCTATTTTGGGCCCAATTACTTAATCATGCAGTAGAATTTCATAGAAGGGACATTTATTTATTTTCTAAAACATATGGACATGTTCCCAGGACATTACTAGTACTAGCTCATCAAGTATTTACTTTAGCTTTATATTGTGCTCTTAGAAACAAGCTAGTACTTATATGGAACTTGTGTGTTCATTTCAAGCTTGTTATCCAATATCGCCAAGTACATGCATGGGAACCAAAACACCAAATTCAAGTTTTGAAAAAGAAACTTGTTTATGATGCATACTTCTTGCATACTCATATGTGTCTTGGTAACCCACTATTGCACATAAACACATACATGTCTTTAATTTCATTGGTTACCATTTTAGCTCATTATAGGCATGCATTTCCTTTCTAGTTCATGATTACTTAATTTTCATCTTTAAACATATATATAAGGCTAATACATACATGATTCCATATTTCAACATGTGCTTAGAACACATAATCAAGCATATCTATCAACTTTTTACTTAGGCCTAAAGATGACTATCAACCAAAATGTCCAAGAGTTCATATATATGCCATAGACATACTACATGGCCAAATATACTTAGACTTGAATTTAGCATGCCATTTTACTTAAGTACCCGAAAGTGTCCATAAGCACTTAAAATCATAAATTTGGTTTTAAGACAAACCAAAATACATAGCACATGCTTATACATGGCAAATCACACATAGAACACATTTCCACCTTAGAGACTTTGCTCCCACAATCTAGACTCCAACTCCTGCACATAAAGTTCACACTTATTAGCTTATTACACAAACAACCTATAATACTTAGAATACTTAGAATATTGAGCAAATACCACACATATGCATAATACCTTTACAATAGAAATAGTATAAAATGCTCTTGAGCTTAGTGCCTTTCAGGTACTCCTTTTCCTACATGAAGTAAAGAAGGGCGGGTGAGTACAAATCAGTAAGGATTTTGTATGGCTCCCAGAGCCTAACATATGGCTTCCAAAGCCTAATATAGCCAAGAATAACATGGAAACAAATATTCCACGCTCTTGCAAAGAAAACACTAAGACAAAGAAGATACAAGTAAATGCATATAACAATAACATAATAATCGGGGGTTAGCATGCACAACTAAACATAGAAGCATACAACACACACACCACTTAATAGTTTATCCCTTTGAAGGGTAGAGCAAGCATGATCCATCTTTCTCATTTCTTAGGTTAACCATTTTATTAATCCATTTTAAAATCTGAGCTCTTTATACTTGGGAATTGAGTTGGCTGGCTCAATTCCTAGCAGTAATGCTTGCACGGAGCTAGCTAGCACGGAGTTGCCTAAGCAACAAAACATAGCCCTCTATAGCCTTCTTAGGGTCACATGGCATCCAATATCCATCACCCAAGGGCCCAAATACTCAAAGATTATAAGAATCCTTACCAAAACCGTTAACAACTTTTGTTCCCCGAAAGCTTTAGAAGCTTGGCTCTTTGTTTTTCCTTGCTTGTTATAACTAGAAATTGTGTATAGCTTAAAATCCTGCAAGGGAAGAAAGTTAGGAAGCCATATTCTTGCTTGACATAACTTAGAAACATAGGAAATACCAAGAACACATGGTAGAACACACAATACCTTAACCAAAAAAAGTATGACCGAATCCTTTGGCTTGATTTCCTTAAAGCTCCCGTTCAACTTTTATTTAATCCACCATTTAATTCCTTGCCTTGGAAGGGCTTAGAAGCTTATGTGTATCAAGAACAAAAATTTCAAACATAAGAATGCCAAGAAGAAGACTTGGTCGAAACTCCTCCCAGTTGATGACTTCCAAAAACGTCTCTTTTCTTCAATGTGCTTCTTAATTCTTGTTCAAGGTGTTCTTAAGAGTTTTAGAGACCAAGAACACTTTCAAAAATCTCAAGGATGCTCAAGAATAAGTCTTGCCCAAATTTAGAAGGAAGAAGAATTTTGGAAGAGTGTTTTAGAGTTTAAGGCAAAATTTGAGAGAGAAAATAAAGGAGTTTTAGTGAGAGATTGTAGAGAGATGGAGGAGAGTTAAGTGAAGTATTTTGAGTGTTTTTGGTCATGTAATGGTCGTCCATATGGAGGGGAGAGTGAGGAAAATCAAGTAATTTGCATGGGGTGAGTGGGAGAGAAAGTGGGAGACAAATTGGAAGACTTTGGTGAAAGTTGGGTGAATTTGTCAAAAGTAGGGGACAAGTAGGTGGAGGAAAGAATCCTAAGTGATGAGTTGGATGGGAGGTGGATTAACGTAATGGGAAATGGAGGGTGGTGGCAACCGTGGCATCCAATTCCTTTAAAATTGGCTAATCCCCCCTTAGTCCCTTAATTCCTCATATTTGGGCAATTGAGCCCAACCAGCAAAAGTCCCATTTGTCCAATTGAGTCCCTTACCTTATCTTTTCATCATTTTACTTGGCCTTAGCCAAGATTAAATTCTAAGAGTGTGCAACACTCATCATACTCTCCAGTCCCACTTAAGTTAGTGTCTCTCGAGCTCAATGAGCTCAATTCCGAAATTGGGAAAAAAATTCTCCTCATAGCCCGAGGCTTAAATCACTTAGGATTTTGCGGGCATTACAACACTCCCCTCCTTAAGAAATTTGGTCCTCCAAATTTCCTAGGAGTTCAAGGAATATATCAGGATAGCTCTTAAGCATTTCAGTTTCAACTTCCCATGTGGCCTCTCCCTCAGAATGGTTAGTCCATTGGACTTTTACCATAGGTATCTATTTACTCCTAAGCTTCCTTGTGTCTCTTGCCAATGCCCGAATTGTTTGTTCTTCATATTTGAGATTTTGGGTAATGAGAACACTAATGACATGTACCACTTGTTTAGGATCGGAGACACACTTCTTTAACAAGCTTACATGGAAGGTGTCATGTACATGTCCAAGCTCAGGGGGTAGCTCTAACTTGTAGGCTACATTTCCAACTCTTGAGAGTATTAGGTATGGTCCCACATACCTCGGGGCCAACTTCCCCTTCTTGCCAAACCTCATTACTCCTTTCATAGGAGACATTTTTAACCATACTCGTTCTCCTACCTGGAACTCTAGGTACCTTTTTTTCTTGAAGTTGGCATATGATTCTTGCCTATTGTTCGTAGCCTTAATCCTTTCTTGGATTAATTTACTCTTCCCACTAGTCTCCCTTATGAGCTCTGAGCCTATTTCCAATTTATCTCGCAACTCAAGTCAGCAATGTGAAGTTACACACCTTTTTCCATAAAGTGCTTCATAAGGTGCCATGCTAATCACCGAGTGATGGCTGTTGTTGTACAAAAACTCTACTAAAGTTAAATGTCTATCCCACTCTCCTTGAAAGTCTGTGGCACAACATCTTAACAAAGCCTCCAAGTTTTGATTGGTCCTTTCAGTCTATCCATCCGTTTAAGGATGGTATGCAGAACTAAACTTTAGCTTAGTGCCCAAGGCATGGTGCAAGGACTTCTACAATCTGGAAACAAATCTTGGGTCTTTGTCTAAGACAATGACATTTGGTACACCGTGCAATCTTACAATCTCCTTAACATATAATTGAGCCAATTTTTCCAGTGAGTCTGTAAGGTTTATGGGCAAGAAGTGGGCTGCCTTGGTCAATCTATCCACTATGACCTAGATTGCATTACCCTTCCTTCGAGTCAACGGCATACCCACTACAAAATCCATGGATATGGATCCCCACTTCCTTTCTGGTACAAGCAAGCTTTGTAGCTTATCACCAGGTCTCTGGTGCTCCACTTTGACTTGTTGACAAGTCATACACTTAGCCATATGAACACCAATCTCTTGTTTCATATATGGCCACCAGAAATGGGACCTCAAATCTTTATACATTTTTTGAGCGCCAGGATGTATACTTATCAAACTGGAGTGGGCTTCTTCTAGGGTTTGTTGCCTAAGTCCATCCTTATTTGGCACATAAATCTTGTTTTGGAAGTATAATAGTCCAGCCTTAAAGGAAAATCCTTGATACAATTTTCATTGTTTTTGTCCAGGGATCCTGGGAATCTCCTCATCTTGAAGTTGAGCTTCCTAAATTAGGTCTTTCAACTCAGACCAAATAGTTAAGGCCTTCACTTGGTCCATTTCCTACTGTCCCCATTCTTGGGCTAACCTAGTTATACTGAGTACTTTTACCTCAATCGGCTCTTTGGTGGCTTTGAGTACTCCTGCGTACTTTCTACTAAGAGCATCAACTACTATATTAGCTTTCCCAGCTGCATACTCGATGACTTACTCAAAATCCTTTAGGTACTCAAACCACCTTCTTTGCCTCATGCTCAAGTCCTTTTGTGTAAAAAGATACTTTAGACTTTTTTGGTCTATAAAGATTTAAAATTTGCCTCCAAGTAGGTAGTGTCTCCATTACTTAAGAGCAAACATCACTACTACTAATTCCAGATCATGAACTAGATAATTCTTCTTATGAGGCCTTAGTTGCCTTGACCCATAAGCTATTGCTTGTTTTCCTTGCATTAAGACACAACCTAGCCCTACTCGAGAAGCATTAGTGAAAACTATATACTCCTTAGTAGGGTTTGGTAAAACCAGCATTGGGGCTGTAGTCAGTCTCCTTTTAAGTTCTTGAAAACTAGCCTCATGCTGCTTACCCCACTGAAACTTTTGGTCCTTTCTCATTAATTGGGTGAGCGGAGCTGCTAGTACAGAAAATTTGGGGACAAATCTTCTATAATAACTAGCAAGTCCTAGGAAACTCCTTATGTCTCTCACATTCTGAGGTTGCTTCCATTCCAAGACGGCTTTAATTTTCTCAAGATCAATAGCTAAGCCATGCTCATTGATCACATGTCCGAGAAATCCAATTTCCTTAGCCCAGAATTGGCACTTACTTAGCTTGCCATACAACTTATGCTCCTTTAGCAAGCTTAGCACCACTCTTAGGTGCTCATTATGGGTCTCTTCATCCTTCGAGTACACTAGTATATCATCGATAAATACCACAACAAAGTGGTCCACATAATCGTTGAACACTCTTTGCATGAGGTCCATGAAAAAGGCTGGCACATTTGTGAGCCCAAATGGCATCATAGTGTACTCAAAATGACCATATCTGGTCCTAAAGGCTGTCTTTCGTACATCATCTTCTTTGACTCTCAGCTAGAAGTATCCAGATCTGAGGTCTACTTTGGAGAAAAACCTATCTCCCTTTAACTGATCAAACAGATCCTCAATCCTTGGGAGAGGGACTTTATTTTTAATGGTTAGTACATTGAGCTTTCTATAGTCAATGCACAACCTAAGGGTTCCATCCTTTTTCTTCACAAAAGGTACAAGTGCTCCCCAAGGAGATGTACTTAGCTTGGAAACCCTTCTCAAGCAATTCATCCAATTGCTTTCTTAGCTCCATCATTTTAGGAATAGCCATCCTGTAATGAGCAATTGACATACCTATAGCTCTAGGCACCAACCTAACCTTAAACTCAACATCTCTTATGGGAGGGAGTCCTGGGAGATCCACGGGGAACACTTTAGGGAATTCTCTTACTATGGGTATTTTACCCAGCCCTATTTCTACCTTAGTTCCATTTAACCCTAGGTATTCTCATTTAGTTACTAGGGGTTTGTGTTCCACCATCCTTAAGTGAATTTCTGGGACTAATCAAGGAGAGTCTTCTAGAATTTGTGGTTCATATCCAGGTAGACAAAGTTTCTAGGCACGGTAGTCTACGATTACCTTATTGTCACTAAGCCAGCTCATACCCAGTATGATCTCATAGTCTTAGGCCACTAAAATTATTAACTCTACTTTGAACTCTATTTCACCAAGCCTAAGCATGCAATTTTTCACCATATTGCATGTAATCATAACCTCATTCTCGGTAGTTTTAACCAGGTACATTTTATTCGTAGTGCATACTTCAAGGTTCATATCTTTGACTAGCTTAGAAGATATTATAGACAAAGATGCACCAGTATGAATTAAAACTGATACTTCATAACCGTTAAGTAAAATGGTACCTGTCAGAGTTCTTATAGCCAGCCTAGCCTGGTCTATTTACACATCCTTGACTTCAGCTTCTTTGGCTTCTGGGACCTCTTGAGGTCTCCTCAAGGTCTTCATCTGGAATATTCTCCCAGTAGTTAGATTATGTCTTTTCTTATCTAGAGGAAAGTTAGGGCCAAGATCCTTCCTTATTGGAGGTAGAGGTATGTTCTGCTTCTTCACAGGTAATTGCTCTTGTGCCCATCTACTACTAAACCTTCCTATGGTTCCCTGTGTTGGGTTTCGGGAGCCAAACAGCGCAGCGGAATTTAACCGANCCTTTATGATCATCACCGATATATGCCATTGTCCCTTTGTCCAAGATATCAAGACTAAGCACGAGACATGGAATGTGTCACTCTCGTATAGCCCAATCTTTGGTTTCTTGATTACCGAGTAGACCAACTTAAACTGACGACATTGATATCATATATCAACTCATCGAAGCATGGCCATGCATTTTCTAAGTCTCACTCTATCAAGGGGCCCAAAGATATCACTCCCGTTACATAGGAGGGACAAATCCCATCTTGATCATACAAATCCCTCCGCATGATATGTGACATACCCAATGACCTCCTTCAAGTTCACTCAGTTACGAGCAACAAAGGAAAGTATCAAAGTATGTGACTCACATGTAGGGAACCTTGTTGATCTTAGGTCGAAGGACTACATATACCATGATCACTATGAGAATCACTTATGACACTCATATAACGATCCATGAAGTGTTCTCATGGTGGGTCGGTCCAGTACACAAGTTCTCCAACTTGTACCCATATGTAGACTAGATATCTCATATTAGTCTCCACATATGCTAGTCATTATGTATTATTGCAACCCGCTCCACAATAATACTAGACTAGGGACGTTTAAGAATATCATTATTCTAGGGTTACAATTATGCTTATTACGTTACGCAGAAACAAAACAACAAACATAATTGCTGGATTAATGCCTCAATAAAATATCATGACTCAATGTGCAAAAATACAATCATCTCATGATTGGCTTTTTGGGCACAATACTAACACCCTGCTCCTCCTTTCTGATGGGGCAGTCTCTTACCTAGTGATCCTGGGAACCACACTTAAGGTATCTATTTATGAGCCTCTAGCATGGCTTTTGACAATGGAATTTTCCGTGAGTCTCACATGCAGGTCCATAACAAGCTGCCTTGTTTTCTCTATTGTTACTCTTTCTTGGCTCATGTGCCAAGTTTTCTCTACCTTTCATCTTAAATGATTTTTGCATCCCGCTAACATTACCAAGGCCTCTTATAGTTTGGCCTCTAAATTCTTGCTCTAAGGGTTCCATCCTTTTTCTTCACAAAAAGTATAAGCGCTCCCCAAAGAGATGTACTTAGCCTGATGAAACCATTCTCAAGCAATTCATCCAATTGCTTTCTTAGCTCCATCATTTCAGGAATAGCCATCCTGTAAGGAGCAATTAACATACCTACAGCTCCGGGCACCAACCTGATCTTAAACTCAACATCTTTTGTGGGGGGAGTCCTGGGAGATCCATGGGGAACACTTTAGGGAATTCTCTTATTATGGGTATTTTACCCAGCTCTATTTCTTTCTTAGTTCCATTTAACCCTAGGTATTCTCATTTAGTTACTAGAGGTTTGTGTTCCACCATCTTTAAGTGAATTTCTAGGACTAACCAAGGAGAGTCTTCTAGAATTTGTGGTTCATATCCAAGTAAACAAAGTTTCTTGGCACCGCAGTCTACGATTACCTTATTGGCACTAAGCTAGCTCATACCCAGTATGATCTCATAGTCATAGGCCACTAAAATTATTAAGTCTGCTTTGAACTCTATTTCACCAAGCCTAAGCATACAATTTTCATCATATGGTATATAATCATAACCTCATTCTCGGCAGTTTTAACCAGGTACATTTTATTCGTAGTGCATACTTCAAGGTTCATATCTTTGACTAGCTTAGAAGATATTATAGACAAAGATGCACCAGTATGAATTAAAATTGATACTTCATAACCATTAAGTAAAATGGTACCTGTAAGAGTTCTTATAGCCAGCCTAGCCCGGTCTATTTACCCATCCTCGACTTCAGCTTCTTTGGCTTCTGGGACCTCTTGAGTTCTCCTCAAGGTCTTCATTTGGAATATTCTCCCAGGAGTCAGATTATGTCTTTTCTTATCTAGAGGCATGTTAGGGCCCAGATCCTTCCTTATTGGAGGTAGAGGTATATTCTGCTTCTTCACAGGTAATTGCTCTTGTGCCCATCTACTACCAAACCTTCCTATGGTTCCCTTCTCCTCCTTTCTGATGGGGCAGTCTCTTACCGAGTGATCCTGGGTAGCACACTTAAGGTATCCACTTATGAGCCTCTAGCAAGGCTTTTGACAATGAAATTTTCCACAAGTCTCACATAGAGGTCCATAACAAGTTGCCTTGTTTTCTCTGTTGTTATTCTTTCTTGGCTCATGTACCAAGTTTTCTCTACCTCTTTTCTTAAATGCTTTTTGTGTCCCGCTAACATTACCAGGGCCTCTCATAGTTTGGCGTCTAAATTCTTGCTCTAGGGCCATAACCCTCTAAACAATGTCATAATACTTATGGGCACCCACTACCATAAGTATTTTCCTCAGTTCGGGCCTTAGTCCTCTGAGGAACCTCTTAGCCTTTAAATCCTCTCCGCCATCATATTGTGGGGCATAGCGGATAAGGTTATTAAACCACTACTCATATTCCAGCACTGAGAACTCTCGCTGCTCGAGCAAGTCAAACTCAACTTGCTTCTGGTCTGTTAGGGCTTCACTGATGTACTGCTGCCAAAAAACTTGTAGAAATTCAACCGACCTCATTGCCCTTCTTTTAGAAGTAGGCCTCATAGCATTTTTGCTGGCATAAGTCCTATGGACTGCTCTCCACTGTAGTTCAGCATTGCCTTCCAATCTAAAAGTTGGAATGAAAACCTTCTGAGAAGAGGAAACCTCCATTGTCTCAAAGATCTTCTCAACCTGGTTAATCTAGAATTCAGCTCCACCTGGACCACTGCTCCCTTTGAAAATTGGGGGTTTTAAGGCAAGAAACCCCTCTAATTGACCTTCTCTTAGGCCTCTACCATTTCTTCTGGGGGCTCTTTCATCTCTATCAGTAGGCCCTCCTCTAGGAGCCTTCGTTGTCCCAGTGGTAGCAGTGAGGCGAGTTGGCCACTCCAGTTCTTTAGCGTCCAGTTCTTCTATTTTTGGACATTCTTCCCGCTCAGCTTTAGTCTCCTGTCTAATCTCAGGCCTTACTCTTCTGGCTCTTGGATTTCTCCTTTCATCATCATCATTATCACCATTTCCACTGGCTTGATCACATAGCACTGGTTCTTTCTCTAGCCTTCTTCTTATTTCTAGTTCTTTTTGTTGCCCAGCAAGTTCTGGGACTTGTGCTTGACCCCTTGTCAGGGTCTGAATGCAAGTAACTAATTGGGCCATAGTGGCTTGTATAGCCTCCATCATTGCTTCCATCCTTCCCTGGGCATCAGCGCTAGGCCTAGCAACATTCGGCCTAATGGGCTCAATGGCCCTAACTTGTACTTATGGCTCAAAACTAGCTTGCTCACCCTCTTGATGTGTGGCTCTGTTCTTATTTGTCCTTTGATCTCCTTATCCATATTCCTGGTTCTCATCCTATACATAACAACAAGCAAGGTATACATATGCTCAATATTCATAAGTAGACACAATAGTGGACATAACCTATGTGGGAACAAGTCTACAATATAAACAGTCCATAGACCAAATATTTTGATCCTAAGAGCATCCACGCTCTAATACTAAGTTGTCATGCCCAACTTAGCCCCTAGCCCATTTTGGGCCCAATTACTTAATCATGCAGCGAAATTTCATAGAAGGGACATTTATTTATTTCTAAAACATATGGGCATGCTCCCAAGACATTACTAGTACTAGCTCATTAAGTATTTCTTCAAGTTTATATTGTGCTCTCAGAAACAAGCTAGTAGTTATGTGAAACTTGTGTGTTCGTTTCAAGCTCGTTATCCAACATAGCCAAGTACATGCATCGCAACCAAAACACTAGATTCAAGTTTTGAAAAAAAAACTTGTTTATGATGCATACTTCTTGCATACTCATATGTGTCTTGGTAACCCACTATTGCACATAAACACATACATGTCTTTAATTTCATTGGTTACCATTTTAGCTCGTTATAGGCATGCATTTCCTTTCTAGTTCATGATTACTTAATTTTCATCTTTAAACATACATATAAGGCCGAGACATACATGATTCCATTTTTCAACATGTGCTTAGAACACATAATCATGCATATCTATCAACTTTTTACTTAGGCCCAAAGATGACTATAAACCAAAATGCCCAAGAGTTCATATATATGCCATAGACATACTACATGGCCGAATATACTTAGATTTGAATTTAGCATGCCGTTTTACTTAAGTACCCGAAAGTGTCCATAAGCACTTAAAATCACAAATTTAGTTTTTAGATAAACCAAAATACATAGCACATGCTTATACATGGAAAATCATACATAGAACACATTTCCACCTTAGAGACTTTGTTCCCACAATCTAGACTCCAAATCCTGCACATAAAGTTCACACTTTTTAGCTTATTACACAAGCAACCCATAACACTTAGAATACTTAGAATATTGAGCAAATACAACACATTTGCATAATACCTTTACCACAGAAATAGTATAAAATACTCTTAACCTTAGTGTCTTTCAAGTACTCCTTTTATTACATGAAGTAGAGAAGGGTGGGTGAGTAAAACTCAGTAAGGATTCTCTATGGCTCCCAGAGCCTAACATATGGCTTCCAAAGCCTAATATAGCCAAGAATAACATGGCAACAAATATTCCATGCTCCCGCAAAGAAAACACTAAGACAAAGAAGATATCGGTACATACATATAACAATAACATAATAATCAAGGGTTAGCATCCACAACCAAACGTAGAAGCATACAACACACACACCACTTAACACTTTATCCCTTTGAAGGGCAGAGCGAGCATGATCCATATTTCTCCTTTCTTAGGTTGACGATTTTATTAATCGATTTTAAAATTTGAGCTCTTTATGCTTGGGAATTGAGTTGGCAGACTCAATTCCTAGCCGTAATGCTTGCATGGAGCTAGCTAGCATGGAGTTGCCTAAGCAACAAAACATAGCCCTCTATAGCCTTCTCAGGATCACATGGCATCCAATATCCATCACCCACTAGCCCGGATACTCAAAAAGTATAAGAATCCTTACCAAAATTGTTAACAACTTTTGTTCCCCGAAAGCTTTAGAAGCTTGGCTCTTTGTTTTTCCTTACTTGTTGTAACTAGGATTTGTGTTCTAGCTTAAGATCCTACAAGGGCAAAGTTAGCGAGCCATATTCTTGCTTGACATAAGTTAGAAACATAGGAAATACCGAGGAAACTTGGTAGAACACACAATACCTCAACCAAAAAAGGTATGACCGTATCCTTTGGCTTGATTTCCTTAGAGCTACCGTTCATCTTTTCTTCAATCCACCATTTGATTCCTTGCCTTGGAAGGGCTTAGAAGCTTATGTGCATCAAGAACACAAATTTCAAACATAAGAATGCCAAGAATAAGACTTGGCTGAAACTCCTCCTGGTTGATGACATCCAAAAATGTCTCATTTCTTCAATCTACTTCTTGATTCTTATTTGAGGTGTTCTTAAGAGTTTGTAGACACCAAGAAAACTTGGTAAAATCTCAAGGATGCTCAAGAATGAGTCTTGGCCAAATTTAGAGGGAAGAAGAAGTTTGGAAGAGTGTTTTAGAGTTTAAGGAGTTTTAGTGAAAGATTGTAGGGAGAGATGGGGGAAAGTTAAATGAAGTAATTGGAGTGTTTTTGGGTATGTAATGGTCATCCATATGGAGGGGAGAGTGAGGGAAATCATGTGATTCACAAGGGGTGAGTGGGAGACAAAGTGGGAGACAAATTGGAAGACTTTGGTGAAAGTTGGGTGAATTTGTCAAAAGTAGGGGACAAGTAGGTGGAGGAAGGAATCCTAAGTGATGAGTTGGATGGGAGGTGGATTAAAATAATGGGAAATAGAAGGAGGTGGTAGCCATGGCATCCAATGCCTTTAAAATTGGCTAATCCCCCCTTAGTCCCTTAATTCCTCATATTTGGGCAACTGAGCCCAACCACCCAAAGTCCCCTTTGTCCAGTTGAGTCCCTCACCATATATTTTCATCATTTTACTTGGCCTAAGCCAAGATTAAATTCTGAGAGTGTCCAACACTCATCATACTCTCTAGTCCCACTTAATTTAGTGTATCCCAAGCTCAATGAGCTCAATTCCCAATTTGGGAAAGAAATTCTCCTCGTAGCCCGAGGCTTAAATCACTTAGGATTTTGTGGGCATTACAAATAATTTGGAAAAGTGGGTGCTCAAAATGTGCCACATGAGATGCTAATAAGGATAAAACAATCTCAAAAATATTTGAGCTACTTGGAAGAAGATTTGATCAAAGACATGGTCAAAAGTCATGGCGGCTTGAATAATTCAGCCACCGTTTGATCTTTGGTCTTTAAGGCCAATTTATTGCAATTTCCTAGCTATTGATTTGTAGCTTCATGGGATCATTAATTTAAGCTAAGAGCCTACCAAATGGTAAAACAAAAACATAGCAAATCAAAGATGAAACTGGTCAAGACTTTGATGCCAAAGTCATTCGACCACCAAATGCAACCTAGTCATCCAAGGTAGCTTACTATCTACTTCCAAGAAATTTCATACCTTATTTACTACCTTTACTTATATCCCAATACCTACCAATGAGTACCAAAAGCAAAGGAAAAAAATAAAGGCAAACAGAGAACAAACCGAAGCCAAAACAAGATAGCAAAAAATGAGGGCAAGCTAGTGCACCAATTTTGGTGACCTTCATGAGCTACTTTCATCATCCTTTCTTCTTATTTTTTACCATTTCCAACCTAGCCGTACCCCTACCTAAACATCATAAAGCTGCTGGTAAGAAAATAATTGGAGAAGGGTGGAAACAACCTGAATTTGAGACAAGATAATGCAAGATTAGCTCATGGTGTTAATTATGTTGGTGCTTATGTTTATGGACGTGTGATCAAGATTCCTTGCTTTATGGCTAGCAATCTACATAGCCTCTAGGTTCCTTTGGCTTAAGCCACCACATAGGGAAGATTTTCCCTTTCAAAATATAAGAGAAGAAGCCTCATATGGGTCTACATTAAATGAATTTAATTATAGCAAGCTATAGTAAGCTTAATTAAAATCTTCCTTATGTGTACATAAAGCACTATAGTAAGCTAGCTAGATTGCTTTAAGCAAGTGTAGAGTTTTTGCTTAAGTTTGGCCAAACATGACCATTAACCTGGAGCTCTACATTAAATGAATTTAATTAAAGTAATCACATGAAGAAATTGCTAAGAAATCATGCTTGCTATGTCAAGAAACCCTATGTATGTGGTGTGTATGTTTGTGTGCTTCTGTATTTCCATGCATGTGCTAACCCATTTGTTGTTTAGTTTATTTTGTATTATCTTGTTCTTTTTGTTTTTAGTGTCTTTTATGTCTTTGGATGTAGGTTACTAAGGAAATTTGGAGGTTTTAAGTATAACAATGTTATAAACATTGTGTAGGCACTATGTGTTGTACTGACTTCTTCATTGAGTACCTATGTACTCACACCCTCTTTTGCCCATTTTAGGTCAAAAAATGGTGGACTAAAGGCTAGGGTGTTAGTATTGTGCCCAAAAATCCAATCATGAGATGATTGTATTTTTGCACATTGAGTCATGACATTTTATTAAGGCATTAATCCAACAATTATGTTTGTTATTCTGTTTCTACGTAACGCAATAAACATAATTGTAACCTAAGAATAATGATATTCTCAAATGTCCATGGTCTAGTATTATTGTGGAGCGGGTTGCAATAATACATAATGACTAGCATATATGGAGACTAATATGAGATATGTAGTCTACATACGGGTACAAGTTTGAGAACTTTTGTACTGGACCAACCCACCGTGAGAACACTACATGGATCGTTATATGAGTGTCATAAGTGATTCTCATAGTGATCATGGTATATGTAGTCCTTCAACCTAAGATCATCAAGGTTCCCTACATGTGAGTCACATACTTTGATACTTTCCTTTGTTGCTCATAACTGAGTGAACTTGAAGGAGTTCATTGGGTATGTCACATATCATGCAGAGGGATTTGTATGATCAAGATGGGATTTGTCCCTTCTATGTAATTGGAGTGATATATTCGGGCCCCTTGATAGAGTAAGACATAGGAAAATGCATGGCCATGCTTGGATGAGTTGATATATGATATCAATGCCATTAGTTTAAGTTGTTCTACTCGGTATTCAAGAAACCAAAGATTGGGCTATATGAGGGTGACACATTCGATGTCTCGTGCTTAGTCTTGATCTCTTGGACAAAGGGACAATGGCATATATCGATGATGATCATAAAGGTTTAGTCAAATCACCGACAATCTTGTCACTTAGGTAGCAATGATGTGTTGCTACACACCGCTCATTGCTTATGATCATAAATGTGATTTATGATCATTGCCAACGTCGTAAGAGCCTATTGGGTCACACACATAGAGCTATTTGGATCACTAGAGTGCATGGGCTAATAATTTGTGTTTTGCTTTCACAATAATTTCATATTAATGGTGGGCCCAATAGTTGAGCCATTATTAAGCCTGAAATTAAAGCCTAATTAGATTAGGGCTTTGAAACCCATTAGGCCTGGAAGTTGAGTTACAGTATAAATACAACTTTTAGTGAGAAATTTACAAGTCTCCTTGCCGTAGCCTCCCGAAAGGACAGCCGCACTCTTTTCCTAGAATTCCTTGGAGGGCGCAAGCTAGCACTACGAGCGCAAGAGAAACACATCTACCGGGACGCAGTGGAAATGTGGTGATCCCGAGAGGCTCATGTGGATTCCATAGAGAGCTTGAACATGTCAACTATTCAGGTTTTATGATTCGACTCTATAGTTGAGTGAGAGATCTCAACCGAAAATTAGGTATGAAAATTTTTGAACACCCGGTTTACCCCGTTTTACTTGGATCCTAGAGGGTTTCGGTTAAATTCCGCTGCGCTATTTGGCTCCCGAAACCCAACATAGGGAACCTCCAAGGAGGTCTTTGTACAGAGAGGTATACTCTATAAATTATAGCTTATGAAAAGGAAGCATGAAAACTTCATCAATTTGAACTGTTGATTGTGTTCTATTGTTATGACTGTAGGCCCTAATGGCTACGGTGGGAGTTGCTATTTTTTGCTCAATCCTAGTATGGGTTTGGATTAGGAAGGTTATGTGAAATCTGTGGTCTAAGTGCCATGTTAAAGTACAAGTTAAAGTCTCTGAAGGCCTAGAGACTATTTGAACTAAAAGATGTACCATGCATGAGAACACTTAGTACATCAAACTTTTAATGTATATTTTTTTATCCGTGTAGTCCATAAATGTAATTTTTGGCATATACATATTTGTACATATTGAAGGTAAGGGAACTAGGCTTAGAATAAAACACAGTCTGTGCCCTGTATGTATTTTAGGGCCTGGGTAGGCTATAAGGCACTAAGCATGGTATGTGAAAAAGAGGCATGCATGGTTTGTAACTTATTGTGTATGCATGTATTTATACTTGAGTGTGTGTGTATGTTAGCTTTAGGCAGGTCCTAATAAACCCCTAATTACACTAAAACACACCTTCATACACATGCTTAAACCCCTAAGTAAACATAACTGGTTGAAAGTCCACTAATTAAGTAAAATTAAGTTATCCCTATTAAAGCTTCAAAAGCTTGAGATTCCCACTTAGGTGAGCAATAAACTGGGGTTAAGAATCCTAGGAGTCAGAGTCCAATTCACCATATGAAAATCAGTTGAGTGACTAAAAACAATCAATTGGCATGAACCTCTTAAAAGGATTTAGGGTAGAGGTGAGTTGGGCCTTGACAAAAATGGCCAGGAAAACTCCTTAGTGTTTTGTGGAGCTACTGAATAAATCTTAGCAGGGCTAGTCGAGAAACTCCATTTTAACTTGCCTACAGCATAGAGGCACTGATCCCAATAGAAAAGGCTCACTCATCCTTAAGAGTGCAAGTTTTCAATAAAGACTCCAGTGATGAAGGCCTGAGGATCAAACTGGATATGTTGGATGAACACATGGAGCTTACAAAACTCTGAAGAAAGGCATTTCAATAGAGAGTACTTGCTTCGGCAAATAGAAAGGCTAATCTAAAAGGAATCAAAGTGGGGGATCTAGTAGTCAGTATTGCCAAGGTAGAGCCCCGAAAGCCAGCGCATGGTGTTCTGAGAGAAAATTAGGAAAGACCTTATATGGTCACTGTCGAAGTCAGATTGGAGTTTGCGAATTAGAAGACTACTTGGGAACAGAAGAACATATGGCATGTAGATTGCCTAGAAAGATACTTCCCTTAATATAGTCGTGGTACTCACCATTGGCAATAAACACTATGTAAGAAATATTTGGCAATGAAAAACTTTCACCAGAAGTTTCTCCCTGAACTCATGAATTAAGTCTTGTACTTAAAAAAAATTAAGAGAATTGTGAAGGCCATTACTATTATCAAAATAATAAAAAAATAGGTAAAAGGTGTAGAGAAGATATCAGATGTCTAAATGAACCTTGGTTAGTTTGGCAAAAGAAATAGCCAAATCTCTAGTGTCTGGAAAAGCTCTTCCAACCATTAAAAAGCTATAGAATGACAATGTACCATCGGACTAGGTAGACCTACCAATAAATAACCCTAAGTGTTTATGCTGATGAAGCAAAGTATGAAAATGGTCCAAAAGAAGATGATAGAGTGGGGGAAGGAAAAACAAAGGTATATTAACATTCAAAAGGTTGATATATGGCTAAAGTACATGCTCTAAAAAAAACACAGGGGATTGTCAACAAACATATAAGAAGGAAGGAATATCGAAGGACAATGAATTCAAGGGCTATAACCCACCTTGTCCCCACTCTCTTCCTCCTCATCCACTTCATCCATAGCCAAGCCATTAGGGTCCCCGAGGTACTCATCCTTTGACCACTTTAACATCTCCCCTTCAGGTCTTTGGAAGGCATTCAAGAAAGAAAGCTCAAGATTAAGGTGGCTCTCCTAGACTTGGTAATGGGCTAAATAGAACCCATCCTTGAGTCTGCAAATGGTGATGATAGTAATCTTCTGTAACTGCTCCCCCATCCCTTTTTTTTCTACTCCAGCTCCTTGTGTTATATCCCTTAATACTTTTGAACGTAGGGCATGGGCCAGGAGAAATAGGGAGAGTGAAGTTGGAGACACTAAGATTGACCTCTTTGAACTTGAAATATAGTGTTTTGAATGAAGCATGATTATGATTTGAGTGTTTAAACCTTTTAGGTTCATAAATTACTTGGTGAAGAAGGAACAAGCAAATGATGATTTAAGAAGTTCAGGGACTCAGTTGTAAAGTCTATCGAGTGGTTAATTTTGAGGAATCTTTTGTGTAATGAGTAGAATGATCCATCCAAGTTAGTAGCTTGCTTAAGTGATTGATTAACCCATTTATATTGCCACTTGGCAAATTCTGGTCTATGCATGCTCCACTAAGCCTTCTTCCTCCTCCAATCAATTGTATCCTCCATGGTTGAGTAGTCAAACTCATGTTATTGAGGAGCTAAGGGGAGTTCTATGTGCAAATGAGATAAATCAAGGCAAATTTTTTGTGAAGGAAGTGAATTCATGTGCCATTTAAGCTAAAGAAGAGGTTTAGAACGAGGAACTATAGAGAGCACAATTCAAGCTTACTAAGCTCCAACCATCAAGGATTCGTAAATGCAGGCAAAGACTTAAGTATTCACTAAGTAGTTCATAGTTAGACCATGTGATGTTTGTGAATTAAGTGCACTTAGGTGATGGTAGTTAAGCCAAGGGATCCTAAGTAGCTATGAGGGCTAGGGTTGCTTGGCAACCATGGAGTTACTACTAATTAGCTATCTTTTGAAACCATTAGGCCTAGGAATTGAGAAGGCCAACTCAATTTCTAAGCTAGGGAGCTCTCAAATTGATTGGATTTCCTTAGAGGTTAACCAAAACAATGTTAAACTAAGATTATGCTTGCTAGACACTTTTGGCTGGTGTTAGTGGTGTGTGTGTATTTGTGTGCTTCTTTGCTTATTTGTGCGCTTCTTTGCTTATTTGTGCATGGTAACTCCCATTAGATAGTGATTTTATTATGCGTATGCTTGTGGCTTCCTTGTTTTTTAGTTTTCTTTGTAGGAGCTTAAATGTAATTTGGTTATGCTTGAGCTTCACCTAAGCTTAGGCCTTGGAGGCCATGTTCAGTCCGTACTGAGATATAATACTCATTGCCCTACTTCTTATGTTTGAAGGAAAAGGCTTGCTTGTGATGCAAACCCTTTCAGTAGAATGACCAAGAAACCTGCCGAAGATGTTTTTTCGGCTCCACAAGACATCAAAGAGACTGGATTTAAACCCTTACCTTTAATCAACTCATCATTAGAAACAAGAAGAATAAGAAAACAAAAACACAAGCAACTTGTGTTTTATAACCATAATATATGCCTATTTATAGGCCTAAAATAGGGTAAAAGGCTTAGCAAAATTCGCAGCCCAAGTCAGATAGGAAACCTAGGTACAAAGGACTAAAGAAAACCTAGTCAAATTAGGACTCCCACACCCTTTTAACACGTGTTTAAGGTGTGCAGCATATGCCACTTATCCAATATAACCTGAATCAATTCCATAGCCTAAATAACATTCTAAATAATGTAAATAATTAGGAAAATAAATAAAATAAAGTTCAAATACAAGTTTGGCTCTAAAAACTGTAAAATCTCTTCTCAGGTGCACTTATGGGCACTTTAGGGTTTTTTCTTGTATCTTTAGGTTCAAGATTGAAAATTTGAGTTCCATTTGTGTGATTCTTCTACTTAGATGTTGGAAAGAGGTCTTGAAAGGTTACAGCTCAAAGATCTAGGTTGTAAAAGAAAAATCACCTTGAAACACTTCAAGGAGGCTCCAAGGGTGCACTTGAAGGGTGCCCCTAGGGTTCCTTGTCTTGTGACTTGTCTAGGCACTCTAGGACTAAGTAACAAGCTTAAAATCCATCTTGTAGAAGAAAAATGGCCTTGAAGCACTTCATGGAGGCTCCAAGGGTGCACTTGAAGGGTGCCCTTAGGGTTCCTTGTCTTGTGACTTGTCTAGGCACTCTAAGACTAAGTAACAAGCTTAAAAATCATCTCCATATGATTCCTTGAATGTTCCAGTAGCTCATTGTGAAATTCCATTTCCATTCACCATGAAGAAGCTTGAGAGAAAAACTTGAAGTGCACTAGTGAGCTCCTTAGCTTTCTTCCTTGTCAATGGTCCACTAGCTATCTTCAATGGGTCCTTTCTTTCCTTGTTGTGCCTTCCTTGATCCTATCATGTCCACCCTCCTTAAAAGGATTCATCCTTGAATCTGCATGTTCAAACAAAGATAAATAAAAAAACATTCAAAGTGGCACTCACACTGTACTCACCTGGCAAGTCTAGCATGTATGCATTGTCATTGATCTTCTTAATCACTTGAAATGGACCATCTCCTCTTTGATGAAGCTTAGTTTTTCTTATGGCTAGAAATCACTCCTTCCTTATGTGCAACCAAACCCATTCTCTAGGGTCAAAGACAACTCTCTTTTGGCCTTGGATGGCTTTCTTGGCAACTTGTTGATTTTTGTGCTCAATTTGTTGCTTAACCTTCTCATGCAACCTCTTGATGCTCTCAGCCCTTTTACTACCATCCAAACTAGAAACCTCTTGAGTAGGTAATGGAAAAAGATCTAACGGAGTTAAAGGACTAAAACCATACACAATCTCAAAAGGTGAAAATCCAGTAGTAGAATGCATGGACCTATTGTAAGCGAACTCTACATTAGACAAAACATCTTCCCAAGATTTCAAGTTCTTACCAATGGTAGCCCTAAGCATAGAATGTAAGGTCCTATTGGTTACCTTAGTTTGCCCATCATTTTATGGGTGGCAAGAAGTAGAAAACAAAAGCATAGTGCTAAGCTTTCCCCATAAAGTCCCTAAATATGCCTTAGGAACTTAGAGTCCCTATCCAAAACTATGGTCCTTAGAACTCCATGAAGTCTAACAACTTCCCTGAAAAATAACTCAGCCACATGTATAGCATCATCAATCTTATTACATCGAATAAAGTGAGCCATTTTTTAAATCCTATCAACTACAACAAAGATTAAGTCTTGGCTTCCTTTAGTTCTAGGCAATCCAACAATGAAATCCATTGAAACATCAACCCATGGATGAGTGGGTGTTGGAAGTGGTGTGTATAAACTTTGTGAAGTGTGAGTGGACTTAGCCTTCCTACATGCTATACGTTGATCACAAACCTTCTTTACATCCTTTCCATATTTGGCCAATGATAGTGTTCCTCCAGAGTATGCAAGGTTTTGGCTTCTGCAAAGTGTCCCATAAGTCCTCCACAATGAGCTTTCTTTATGAGTAGTTCCCTTAAAGATGTCTTGGGAATACACAACCTATTTTTGTTGAAAATAAACCCATTAACTTGATAAAAAATTTCGAAAGCAAATTTAGAACACTTAGCATAAATCTCACCAAAGTCATGATCCGAAGCATATAAATCCTTCAAGTGCTCAAAACCTAACACTTTAACATCCAAGGCAAGAAGTAAAGCATACCTCCTAGAAAGTGCATCCACCACTACATTATCCTTACCTTGCTTGTATTTGATAAGATACAAGAATGACTCAATGAATTCTACCCACTTAGCAAGTCTTCTATTCAACTTACCTTGCCTATTAACAAACTTAAGGGCTTGATGGCCAGTATGAATGACAAACTCCCTTGGTCAAAGATAATGTTTTCAAGTCTCCAAAGCTCTTACCAAAGCATAAAGCTCATTGTCATAAGATGGATAGTTCAAAGTTGCACCATTTAACTTCTCACTAAAGTATGCAATGGGGCAGCCTCCTTGTATCAACACAACTCCAATGCCTACACTTGAAGCATCACATCCAACCTCAAAAGTATTAGCAAAGTTAGGCAAAGCTAGAAGTGGTGCATTACATAATCTTTTCTTTAGTAACCTGAAAGCCTCCTCTTGAGCTTTCCCTAACTTAAATCCTACATTCTTCTTAATAAATTCGGTTAGAGGTGCAACAATGGAAGAAAATTTCCTTACAAACCTCCTATAGAAGCTAGCTAACCCATGGAATGATCTTACCTCAGTCATAGAAGTTAGGGTTGGCTATTCTTGTATGGCCTTTACCTTCTCTTGATCCACCACAATTCCTTGGGCACTCACAGAAAAATGAAGGAAAACAACTTTTTCAACACAAAAAGAGCACTTTTTTAAGTCAGTATACAACTTTTGCTCTCTCAAAGTGCTTAGTACTTGTGTGAGGTGTCCAACATGCTCTTCTAGGTTCTTGCTATATACTAAGATATCATCAAAGTAAAGAACAAAAAAACTACCAATGAACTCACACAAGAAATTGTTACCCACTCCGGGGTAGTCCAATTATGGTGCCAAAATTGTGGATTTAGACCCCCAGATTGGTAATGTTTTGCAGGCCCTCAGAACACTACCCTTGCTGTGCAAACCCAAGTGGCCCTCTTGGGAACTATGTAAACACATGCATATTGGTCAAACCATCATGCACATATTCATATTTCATGCACACTATGGCAAAAAAGAAGGAAAAAACTAGCACAAGTCATAATCTTGGCTACCACACATTAGTCAATCTTGTTAAGTTCAAGTGACCAGCCATTGTACCTCCAACTTCCACTAATAAACTGTATCATTCTAGCCATGTAACCCCATGTTTTATTTGCTCCATTATCAATTAGATACTTAGATCAAACCAAGGAATTTTTTTTTACATCAATAGCCCACCTATGGACCAAGTTATGAATTTTTGAAGCTGGTTGCAAAATTCTGACTAAATGAATAGTAACTCAGCCAATTTTACAACATCATATCTTTGGGTACGGGGCTCCAAATTTATAAATTCCAAATCCAAATTCAACTTCTTGATATTATCTAGGTGTGGTAAAAATTTCATATGAAGATTCCTGCTACATAGGGAGATGTACAAGTTTTAGTGCAGAGTCAAAATTATAGCCACTTTATGACCAGTTTGCCCATACAAAATTTCATAAGTGTGCAAAGACTTCATTCACAAAGGGAAAGCCCTCCAAGGCTACCCCATATATGTCCATTACACGTAGGAAATACATTCCCTTGCATTTAACAACTATATGTGGCTAAAACAGAATTTAGAAGTAAGCAGCCCATCATTCACACTTAGGCAACTTTGCACCACATCAAATACACAGCCAAAACATTACTCAAATGTTTACATAACTGTCTCATTTTACATACACTATATGTACATGAACACATGCACTAAAATACGGTCTTAACTCACCTAAATACGTACCCTAGGTTACAAGAGTGTCTAAGACACAATGGACTCCATAAATAGGATGCTGGACAGCTGCTGCACAACACAATAAGTACCATCACTAAAACTACCAAATGTGCTCCCAAAATCACCAAACTTTCCAGATCACAACTAGACATATGGAAGTTCATGTACCGAAACTTTCAGATCAAAACTCAAACCACAAATGTAAGGGTGAATGAGATATTTCTGCTGGACCTGAAATGACAGAATTGATGGGAGTAAGTTTCATTGAGAAACTTAGTAAGGGTAGCACTTGCATTCAATAGGCAATGTAACCATTGTTGGGTTTCAGGAGCCAAACAGCACAGCAGAATTTAATCGAAACCCTCCAGGATCCAAGTGAAACGGGGTAAATTGGGTGTTTTAAAATTTTTCATACCTAATTTTCGATTGAGATCTCTCACTCAACTGTAGAGTCGAATCACAAAACTTGAACAGTTGATGTGTTCAAGCTCTCTATGGTA
>KK903681.1:26617-38563 GCA_000696445.1 Aquilaria agallochum | reverse complement strand
GTTCCAGCCAGGCATCCCTGGAGGATCTTTGTTCCGGGCCCTTTACCACGCCGTAGGAACTTCCTGTCACCTCCTCGCCACGGGACCAAGGAGCTGCCGACCATCACTTGACGCAATCCACCCAGGACGCCAATTTTTTTCCAGGACCCCCTGCTGCCTTCATCACCGCACACAGTGGAGATGCCGGTCCCGCACAACCGGACCGCATCAGCAACGTTGCTGATCCACTGACAAAGCCCCTTACACAGCAGAAGCATGATAGCCATTCTAGGTCCATTGGTATTAGATACATGGATGATTGGCTTTTAGTGCAAATGGGAGATTGTTAGTGTTGTGCCGAAAAGCCAATCATGAGATGATTGTATTTTTTTCACATTGAGTCATGATATTTTATTAAGGCATTAATCCAGCAATTATGTTTGTTCTTCTATTTCTGCGTAACGTAATAAACATAATTGTAACCCTAGAATAATGATATTCTCAAACGTCCCTAGTCTAGTATTATTGTGGAGTGGGTTGCAACAATACATAACGACTATCATATATGGAGACTAATATGAGATATGTAGTCTACATATGGGACAAGTTGGAGAACTTGTGTACTGGACCAACCCACCATGAGAACAGTACATGGATCGTTATATGAGTGTCATATGTGATTCTCATAGTGATCATGGTATATGTAGTCCTTTGACCTAAGATCATCAAGGTTCCCTACATGNGGAGTGATAACTTCGGGCCCCTTGATAGAGTGAGACTTAGAAAATTCATGGCCATACTCGAATAAGTTGATATACGATATCAATGTCATCAGTTTAAGTTGGTCTACTCAGTAATCAAGAAACCAAAGATTGGGCTATACGAGAGTGACACATTCCATGTCTCATGCTTAGTCTTGATATATTGGACAAAGGGACAATAGCATATATCGGTGATGGTCATAAAGGTTTAGTCGAATCATCGACAATCTTGTCACTTGGGTAGCAATGATGTGTTGTCAGACACCGCTAATTGCTTATGATCATAAATATGATTTATGATCATTGTCAACGTGTTAAGAGCCTATTGGGTCACACACATAGAGGTATTTGGATCATTAGAGTGCATGGGCTAATAATTTGGGTTTTGGTTTCACAATAATTTCGTATTAATAATGGGCCCAATAGTTGAGCCGTTATTAAGCCCGAAATTAAAGCGTAATTGGATTAGGGCTTTGAAACCCATTAGGCCTGGAAGTTGAGTCTCACTATAAATACAACTTTTAGTGAGAGATTCGTAGGTCTCCTTGCCCTAGCCTCCCAAAAGGACAGCCACACTCTTCTCTTACAATTCCTTGGAGGCACATGCTAGCACTGCGAGCGCAAGAGAAATGCATCTGCCGGGATGTGGTTGAAGCGTGGTGATCCCGAGAGGCTCATGTGGATACTATAGAGAGCTTGAACACGTCAACTATTCAGGTTTTGTAATTCAACTCTACAGTTGAGTGAGAGATCTCAACTGAAAATTAGGTATGAAAATTTTCGAACACCCAGTTTACCCCGTTTTACTTGGATCCTGGATGGTTTCGGTTAATTTCCGCTGCACTGTTTGGCTCCAGAAACCCAATAGTTCGGCTAGACTCCTTTAGTGGGACTATTTTCCTTAGAAAAATTTTTAAGTGTAGAATTTTTTCAAAGCATCTGAATGCCATGTGTTCCTTAGTTCTCCACCTTCGGTGTCACCGTGCTTGTAGACTCATTTCCGAACTTTATCAAGGACCACATAAGGCCTTTCCCAGTTTGCCCGAAGTACTCTGTGAAATGGTCTTCGGGGCTCAAACTCAGCCTTTCGGAGGACAAGGTCCCCATTCTTGATTCCTTTTCACTTGACATACGAGTTTGTAGCGATAGCCACCATTTATTGAAAAGCTTTTCTTTTAAGCTCAACCACTTCTCTGTGTTCATCAATTAGGTCCAACTTGGTTCTCAACCCAAGGTTGTTCCTTTCTTCGTCGAACACTTGTATCCTTATGGATGGCTGAACCATTTCAATAGGAATAATGGCCTCCATTCCAAATACGAGAGAGAAAGGCATCTCACCTGTGGCCCTTCGGGGGGTTGTCCGATAGCTCCATAGCACACTAAGAAGTTCTCCTGGCCATTTTCCTTTTGCTTCCTTCAATCTCTTTTTCAAACCATCCTTTATGGTTATGTTTGACAACTCTACTTGTCTATTACTCTGAGGATGAGCTACTAGGCTGAAGTGCATTTTTATGTCAGTGTTACTAATGAATTCTTGGAACCCCTTGTCAATAAACTAGGAACCATTATGAGCCACTATCACCCTTGGTATGCCGAATTTGCATACGATGTTCTTCCAAATGAATTTTTGTACATCCTTCACCAATATGGTTACCAGAGGCTCTGCCTCAATCCATTTAGTGAAGTAATCCACTATGACTACGCAGAACTTCACTCTTCTGGGTGCAGTTGGTAGAGGCCCTATAACGTCAATACCCCATACTACGAAGGGGCAAGGGTAGTTAGCCAAAGTTACCATTTCTGAGGGTGGCCTCTGGATGTTAGCGTGTTTTTGGAAATTGTAACATTTTTGGACAAATTGCATCGCGTCTTTCCTCAAGGTGGGCCAGAAGTATCCCTGGCGGAGTAGTACTCCTACCAGAGCGTCAATTCCTATATGGGAACCACAGGCCCCCTCGTGGACTTCTTTGAGGACTGTCTCTACATCCTCTTCGCTGACACACCTTTGCCGTGGACTCGCGTACCCTTGTCGGTATAACTCCTCTCCGATCAGGAAATATCGTCCAGAATGTCTTCACACTTTTGCCACTTCAAGACGGTCTTTGGGAAGCTCCGAAGTTGTAAGGTACCCTTTTATGGGATTTTTCCATCCTCTTTCCAAGGTTGCAATGCTCATTATTGCTATGCTTGGGCGACTTAGCACTTCGGTGGACTTTTTTGACTTGGCCAAAGTATATGCTTTAGTATTGTCTCGACGAGGCACGTTCTCGATGTGTACTGTGTTGAACTCTTGGATGAGCTTTGTTACGAGATCATGATACTTTGCCAAGGTTGGGTCCTTCGTGCCGTTGTCCCCTGCCATCTGTTGGACCACTAGCTAGGAATCGTTGTGGGCCTTTAGGTTTCTTACACCAACAATTTTGGCCAGGCACAATCCTGCTATGAGGGCTTCATATTTTACCACATTGTTGGTGACATTAAACCTAAATTTGATGGCCTTCATGGCTTCAATACCTTCGGGACTGCGAAGAATTACTCCAGCTCCTTCATGTTCGGAGCTGGAGGCTCCGTTAACAAACAGAGTCCACTTAGGTTCATCTTTTCTGAGGTTAGGTGGACTATTTTCAGCAACTGGTACCTCAACAATGAAATCTGGCAATGCTTGTGCTTTCATTGCCTTCCTCGGCTCATAGGTGATACCATACTCACCGAGCTCATTGCACCACTTCGATAGCCTTTCTAAGTGGTCTACCTACTTCATGATATCCCAAAGAGGTAGATTAATTCGGACGACAATGGGGTGCCCTTGGAAATAGGGTCATAACCTTTTGCTTGCAAGTACCAGGGCATAAATAGCCATTTGTAGCAAGGGGTACCTAACTTTGGCACCATGTAGAGACTTGCTCACATAATATACTGGCCATTGCTTTGCAGCATTTTTTTTTACAAGGACCAAGCTTACCACCTTTTTGGTGACGGCGAGGTAAAATATGAGGGGTTCTCCTTCTCGTGGCTACCGGAGTGTCGGCAGATGGGTTAGGTAGACTTTAAGCTCTTCCCAGGCCTTTTGGTAGTCTTCATTCCAAGGGTGCACCTAAGTTCCAAGGTCACCTCCATTTTTTGCTGTTTTAGTAAGGACTTTAAAGAATGATCAACAGCGATCCCCATATCTGGAGATGAATTTGCTGAGAGATTTGATTCTCCCCATGAGTCTTTGCACATCCTTGGTCATTGTGGGAGTTCGGAATCCCAGCAGGGCCTCGACCTTTTCCGGATTGGTGTCAATACCTCTGTCCGACATCATGAATCCGAGGAACTTACCTGCATTCACTCTAAACACGCATTTCTTGGGGTTGAGATAATTCCTGAATGTCCTCAGCTGGTGGAATGTTTCCTCTAAGTTTATGATATGACTACTAGGCATTTTGCTCTTGACTATCATATCATCAATGTAGACTTCCATGTTTCTCCCGATTTGGGAGTCGAAGACCCTATTCATTGACCTCTGGTACGTGGCTCCTGCATTCTTAAGCCTGAAGGGCATTCTAATATAGCAGTATGTACCAACTTCAGTGATGAAGGCAGTTTTTTCCTTATCTTTGTGGTCCATCTAGATTTAATGATACCCACTGAAGGTGTCGAGGAAGCTAAGCAGGCCATACTCGGCGGTTGATTCCACCAACTGGTCTATTGGTGGCAGAGGATATGAATCCTTAGTGCAAGCATCGTTCATGTTTCAGAAGTTGATGCACATTCAGAGTTTGTCACTCCCTTCTTTTGTGGCAATAACCACGTTACTAAGCCATTCGGGATATTTAACTTCCCTTATTACATTTGACTCCATCAACCGTTGGACTTCGGATTTAACAAAGTTGTTCTTGTGTGTCGAAAGACTTCTCTTTTTTTGGGGAACAGGTTTTGTGTCAATGCGTATCTTAAGACTATGCTGAATTATGCGAGGGTTTACCCCAGGCATGTCCTTCGAATAGTAGGCAAACAGATCTTTGTTCATTAAAAGCAAATATACAAGCTTTTGCTTGTCACCTTCGGCCTTGCCTTGCCTTTCCAAGGTCAGTAGTATGTTTGTTCTGGAGGTGTTCAGGTGGGTGAATGACATGGGTTTTTTCCCCCTCTGCTTCCGGGGTCTTCCCTCACCCTCGAGTGAATACCAATGTTGGTGACTCTGACCTTTGGGCTAATTGTGATCAGACTTCGGTCCTCCTATCTTCAACTCTTCTACCGTCATATGTTGCTCGGCCCTTCAGTAGAATTCTACCAAGGTGTCTGGGGAATCCTTGGAGAATTTATAGAAAAGCTCAGAGTCCTTCCGAAGTCCTTTGATCATTGCGAGGATACGAATTTCAGGATGGAAGTCCAGCATGCTTAGAGCCTCTCGGTTGAACCTTTCAACATAGTCCTGAATGGTTTCCCCACTCTTTCGGGCTATGTCAAACATCTGGATGGCATCTTCACCGTTGGTCTACTCCCGATGAACTACTGAGTGAAGGTAGTGGACAACTCCTGGAAACCCATTATGGTTCTAGGGGCCAGGGAGTTGTATTAGGCAGTTGCTGGTCTGGAGAGGGTGACCTCAAAGCATTTGCAGAGGGTATCATCATCAGCGCCGTGTAGCACCATGCTGTGTCTGTACTTCGTGAGGTGGGCTTGGGGGTCACTGCGCCATCGTACGTCTCCAAGCGTGGCACCCGGAAGTCGCTTGGCATAGGTGCCTCAACTATTGTTTGGATAAAGGGTTACTCTTCTCCGGTGAAGGTTTCCAACAACCTTGACTGGACAGGCTTCTGAGCCATCTGCCTTTCCACTTTCTCCAACCTCTCTAGGATCTTTTCCATGAGGATGGTGGTACTGGGCTCTTCTCGCTGCCTATAGGCCTCCGGCAACGGAGAACGACCCTTTCTTTTCTGGGAGTAACTTCAGCAGTGGGGGGATTGTGATCTTCCTTCCGACGATGACCTTCGCCAGGGGAAAGTCCTAGCACCTTTGGACCCCGTTTCTTCAGTACATCTGCCTCTGGGGGGTACGTCCTCCGTTGAAGACTCATCACAGAAGTCCCTACTCCTTGAGCTCCGGTGAGTGGACTACGGGCTTCTCTCCTGACGGGGAGTTGGTGAAGGGGCCCTTCAGCCCGAAGGTGGTTGTGAATACCTTTGGTCCAACTGTTGCGTCATTTCAACCACAATAAAGCGTTGAAAATCACATAGGAACCCCATTTTCATTGTTAGAGGACGTTCATCCTCTGGAAAGGAAGTCCCTATGGCAGGTAGTTCGGTCACCGGTCGAGTTTCCGGTGTAGATGGGAACTTTGGGAGTCCTTTGTCCTTAGAACGTCGGGTTTCAACGATGGCGACCTAGGGGTGAGTTCCCATAGATGGCACCAAATGATGCCCAGCCACATCTTCGTTGTACTACATGGTAGGCCTGGGAGGAACTTCTGGTATGGAGATGCTGATAGACGACACTTCTGGCATGAGATTGCCTGAAACGCTCAAAAGAATAATGGTTAGGAGGTCCCCGAAGTGTGTTTCCGGGGAAAGGGTCTCCGACGCCCGAATTAGTATTTGGCAAGTAAGGAGTAGTGATTGGAGAGTAAAGGGCAGAATTCTCTCAAGAGTTCAGCATGTGCCCTTACCCAGGTCATTCCCCAAGTATTTATAGGAGGGCATTAGGAGAAGTCCGTTTGACACAGCCTGCTCAGATCATGACACGTGTTCGGCCAGATGCGGTCTGTACCTTCAGGGATGAGGATCTCCAGCTGGCCATAGGCCATTCTGTCCAAAAGTCAGCGCTGTGGGAGGCCTGTGTCAGGGGCGTGTGTGAGGTCTCTATGTCAGAGGCGTGTTCTAGGTCTCTGTGTTAGAGGTTCCTTAACCTTTTTTTTCATGTCCATAAGACCCCTTCGGTGAAAGAGACCTCTTTGGAATATGAGAGATTCTTGCCGAGGTTGCTCCAGTCATTCGGAAGGCCCTCCATTATAGAAGATTGTCTTCGAATGATGTTTTCCCCTGCCGAGGATGGTAAGTATACTTCTCCTGAAGTTGGTCAGGCCATTTTATCGAGGGTGGTAGTACACCTTGTTCCCGAGGTCAGTCCAACATCTTCGAGGGTGATGCTCGTCTTTGCTGAGGGTGGTGCTCGTCAGTGCTTGGGAGCCTGAAGGGTAAGAGCTTGGGAGCTTGTTGATGTAAAGGAAAATTATGGGATCATCCAAGGTGGTATGTCCAAGGAGGTGACAACAAAATGGAAACCAAGGAAGGAGGAGAAGAAGCTTGTGAAGACCTTTTTTCTTTTCTTAGGCTTTTATGATATTCTTATGCGCTTGACAATATCGCATAGTTTGGCATATAACCATGTCACATTTACTTTCTTGTTAGCATGAGATGCATGTTTTATATTTGTATGTGATGCATGTACAAGACAACCAGAAAAAACAAATTGGTGAGATCAAAAGAAAAATCCTTCAAACAAATATTAATTCATTAAATGTGATGCCTTCCAAATGTTGGCGCTCATCAAGACTTTGATCAACATTGGGTGTGTTTGCCAAAGCAAAGCACTTACATTCATCTTGGTAAGGTGCGATGAGATAATAGTGATATCGAAATTGCTAACTTTGGGTCCTACTTAACAAAGTCATCCTAATAGGATTAGGGACTTATAGGCATAAAGTTGGGCTTAAGTTCATGAGATGAGCTTGGACAAATGTTGTTCACCCAACTATCCAAGAGTTGCATGAGATGCAATTGGCAATGAGTTGCCTATCTAAATAACTGTAACTTGAGAGAAAAGCCGAAGCAGACTCGGGTTATGGTGAAATATAGATCTTGGCCCACTAGAATACCTTAGTGTTGAGGTGTTCCGAAATAGTATCGAGGGTTATTATTTTGAGGAAAATGGTGGGAGTATCATTTAATAAAAGTCTTTATAAAATGAACTAAAATATATGACTCTTACATTGTATATTTATTGTTGTAGATAACCATAGCACAAAACACATCGACACTTTCATTGCAATCGATCCTTGAGAAGGAAAAACTAAATGGAACCAACTTTCTCAAATGGTACCGAAACTTGAGGATAGTCTTCAAGCTAGAGAAAAAGGCTTATGTCCTAGAACAGCCCATTTTGAATGAACCTGCCATCATTGCTCCAATAGCTAAAAAGGATGCTTACAAGAGGCATTCTAATGATCCTTTGGATGTTGCTTACCTCATGCTTATTACCTTGGAATTTGAGCTCAGAAGCAACATGAAAACATGGGGGCGTTCAATATGATCGAACATCTCAAAATGCTTTTCTAAGAGTAAGCTAGGCATGAGAGGTTTAAGACCTGTAAGGCTTTGTTTCAATGAAAAATCTCTTAGGCAAGTCCCGTGGGTCATCATTGTTCAAGATGATTGGATACATTGAGAATCTTGAGAGTTTGGGATTTGCTCTTCAAAAATAGTTGGCTGTTGATGTAGTCTTGCAATCATTGCCTGAAAGCTACAGTCATTTTGTCATGAACTATAACATAACGACCTTGACAAGTCCCTCATTCAATTGCTCAACATGTTGACAACTGCTGAGCAAAACCTTAAGAAGGCTAAGCTCATTTTGATGGTTCAAAAGGGCAAGGGAAAGCGAAAAACCAACAAGAAGAAGGATAAATCTAAATGAATGTCGAATGCTAATTCTTCTTCAGTTGCACTGAAACCAAAGGGTGGTGTGGCAAAGGAATGGGAGTGCTTCCATTATAAGTAACTTGGACACTGGAAACGCAACTACAAGCTCTATCTTGAAGAACTTGCTAAGGAGAAGGAAAGTAAGACTTCCACTTCAGGTATTCTTGTTATAAAGGCTAACTTTTCTACTTCCTCATCTTGGGTATTGGATATTGGACGTGGATGTCACATTTGTGCAAATGTGCACGATCTAAGTAGGAGTAGAAAATTAGCCCGAGGTGAAGTGGACCTACATGTTGGAAATGGAGCAAGGGTTGCTGCCTTAGCCATAGGGACTTATATTCTTTACCTAGTGGATTAGTTTTAGAATTAGACAACTGCTCCTTTGTGCCTACTATTAGTAGAAATTTGATTTCTGTTTCTTGCTTGGACAAGAAAGTTTTTTCATTTATTATAAAGGACAAATGTTGTTCTATTTATTTGAATGAAATCTTTTATGGTAATGCTCAACTTAGTAATGGGTTGTATGTTATAGAACTCAAAAATCCAATCTATAATGTGAATACTAAGAAGGTCAGATTGAATGATTCAAACCCGACCTATCTTTGGCACTATCACTTGGGCCATATAAACGAGACTCACATATCCAAGCTCCATAAGGATGGACTCTTGGACTCATTTGATTTTGAATCATATGAGACATGTTAGTCATGTTTGTTGGGCAAGATGACCAAAGCCCCATTCACAGGGCAAAGTGAAAGGGCTAATGACTTACTAGGACTCATACATAGTGATATATGTGGCCCTATGTTTACACATGCTAGAGGAGGCTTCCAATAATTCATTATTGATGCCTGGCAGCATCTTCGTTGAATGACATGTTGGCCCGCAGGGAGGACTTCCAGTGCGAAGACGTCTGAAACACTTGGAAGAAACACGAGTTAGGAGCTCCCCGGAGTGTGTTTTCAGGGGATGAGCCTTCGACGCCCAAGTCAGTATTTTGCGAAAGTAGTAGTAAAGAATAGAGAGTAGGGAATAATGAGAGTTTTTTGTGTCCTTACCAAGGTCCCTCCTAAGTGTTTATAGAAGGGTGGAGGGAGGTGGTCATTTGAAACAACTTATCCAGATCATGACACGTGTTTGGTCAAATTCGATCTGTACCTTCGAAGGCAGGCATCTCTAGCTAGCCTTAGGCTGTTCTGGCCATAGGGCAGGGGCACGTGCGAGGTCTCTTTGTCAAAGGTTCCTTAACCATTTTTGTCTTATCTCTGTAAGACCCTATCGGTGTGTAAGACCCATTCGGGAAAAGATTTTCCCCGAGGGTTATTGGGGAAGGCCCTTCAGAAAAGTGGGTCACCTTCGGGAGACTTTTTCCTCTGTTGAGGATGGTGGATTTGCATTTCCGAGGTCAGTAGCTTTGCAAATCTAAGGGTGGTGAGGACACCTTTTACCAAAGTTGGTCATATCACTTTCCAAGGGTGGTGTGGAGAATGACCCGATATAGGGGTTAAGTTTCTACTGACGGTGGCGTGAAGTTAGCTGATTAAGAGATCTCGTGGGCGATAGCCCTTCGGCTATCATATGTCCCCCTCAGAGAAGCCAAAGTTATGTCTTTGGTGCTAGTCATTTGGGAGCATGTAATAAGAAGCTGAAGTTGTTCCTCAGCCAAGAGATCTAACTTTTGTAAACTCCTTAGGGATAGACCCCACTTTCTTGCTGAAGTTAAATTCTAGGCATTATCTGAGGCTTTTTGTACTATGTTTCAAGCCCTTTAAAGGGATGTTGTTTCGAACTAGGTTCCTATTTTTCAATGAGCTCACCCCTTCGGTACCAAGGAAGCTATTTCGTGTCCTCTAGCCAAAGTCATATCTTCGAAGGTGAGGGGCTATAATTTCCTCCATGATTTTCATTCCCGCCTTTTGTTAGCGAATTGTCCTATCCTCTAACTGGGCAATCACGTCATTTTGGGGTATGCGATGTAGGACTGCCATAGTTAGTAGGCGTTCCCTTGATTTTTGCATCGTGTGACATGTGTCATCGAGTTAATAGCCATCGGTGATGTACGTTACGTCGGTTGTGTCCCTTCACTTGCAAAGGGTCATTATGGCAATGCTTTGCTTGCCTTCTTCGGTCTATATAAGCCATCTCACTTTCAGAGTTTCCTCACTTCTTCCACCTTCATTCTTCTTGCTTTTGAATTTTCCCCTTACTTTCAAACTTTTCTTGCAGCGGTGTTAGCGGCAAAGTGATTTCCGACGAGTTTCTATAGCATTTCTGGAGTTTCCATTTTCTCCCTGAATTAGGTGGGTTCATTTTTGAAGTTGTTACCCACTCTGGGGTAGTCCAGTTATGGTGCCAAAACTGTGCATTTAAACTCCTAGGATTGGTGTGTCCTATAGGTCATCAGAACAACACCCCTAGTATACATACTCAAGTGACCCCCTTGAGCACTATGTAAATACTTGGATATTGGTCTAACCATAACACACATATTTACAGTTATGCACACTATGGCAGCTAAGAAGGAAAACACTAGCACAAGTCTTAGTTTTGGCTTCCACACATTAGGCAATCTTGTTAAGTTCTAGTGACCAGCTACTGCACCTATAACTTCCACTAATAAACTGTATCATTCTACCACATAGACCCCTATTTCCTTTGTTCCATTATGAAGTAGAGACTTACTTCAAACCAAGGAAATTTGTTTTACATCAATGGCCCACCTATGGACCAAGTTATGGATTTTTTAAGTTGGTTACAAAATTCTGACCAAATGAACAGTAACTCAGCCAANCTCCAAGGCTATCCCATATATGTCCATTACACATAGGAATTACATTTTATTTCTTTTAACAACTTTATGTGGCTAAAACAGAATTTACAAGTGAGCAGCACATCATTCACGCTTAGGCAGCTTTGCACCACATCACTTACATAGCAAAAACATTACTCAAATGTTCACATACTTCTCTCATTTTACATACACTACATTTTCATGCATACATTCACTACAATATGGTCTTAACTCAGCTAAATACGCACCCTAGGTTACAGGAGGGCCTAAGACACAATGGACTCCAAAAACAGGATGCTGGACAGCTGCTGCACAACACAATAAGTGCCACCATTAAAAATACCAAATGTACTCCTAAAATCACCAAAATTTCCAGATGATAAGTAGACATATGGAAGTTCATGTACCTGAAATTTCAGATTAAAACTCAAACCACAAAGGTTAGTTTGAAGGTAATCTTTCAGCTGGACCTGAAATGACAGAATTGAGGGGAGTAAGTTTCATTGAGAAACTTAGTAAGGGTAGCACTTGGATTCAATAGGAAATGTAACTATAATTAAAACCTGCATCCAAAGACACTAAAACACAAAAACCACAATGCATATATACAAGATCTAGCAACCAAATGGAGCAGCCAAACACAAACAACAAACACATGAAATGTGGCAGCAACATATACCATAGGTTAGTCCATAAAACACATAATAAACATAACCAAATCACTATGGCA
>KK903681.1:11563-25229 GCA_000696445.1 Aquilaria agallochum | reverse complement strand
AACAACTTTATGTGGCTAAAACAGAATTTACAAGTGAGCAGCACATCATTCACGCTTAGGCAGCTTTGCACCACATCACTTACATAGCAAAAACATTACTCAAATGTTCACATACTTCTCTCATTTTACATACACTACATTTTCATGCATACATTCACTACAATATGGTCTTAACTCAGCTAAATACGCACCCTAGGTTACAGGAGGGCCTAAGACACAATGGACTCCAAAAACAGGATGCTGGACAGCTGCTGCACAACACAATAAGTGCCACCATTAAAAATACCAAATGTACTCCTAAAATCACCAAAATTTCCAGATGATAAGTAGACATATGGAAGTTCATGTACCTGAAATTTCAGATTAAAACTCAAACCACAAAGGTTAGTTTGAAGGTAATCTTTCAGCTGGACCTGAAATGACAGAATTGAGGGGAGTAAGTTTCATTGAGAAACTTAGTAAGGGTAGCACTTGGATTCAATAGGAAATGTAACTATAATTAAAACCTGCATCCAAAGACACTAAAACACAAAAACCACAATGCATATATACAAGATCTAGCAACCAAATGGAGCAGCCAAACACAAACAACAAACACATGAAATGTGGCAGCAACATATACCATAGGTTAGTCCATAAAACACATAATAAACATAACCAAATCACTATGGCATCCCTCCTCAAGCTAATGCTTGGTCTTAGGAGGATTTTAACATATAGTTAGTACTAACTTTTGGGCTCTAGAAACCCAGAAATTCGCTGTCATCACTGTGCACTTCACACTAGGTCACAAAACCTTCAATATGTGCACTGCCCTCACTAAGCTTGGTTCATCAAGCTCATGGCTCTCTTCCAAGCTTAGCCCTACACCTGTAATAGTAGTTCATCAAGCTCATATGTTCTAGTGACTAGCCATTGTACCTGTAACTTCTACTAATAAACTGTATCATTCTAGCCATGTACCCCCATGTTCTCTTTGCTCCATTATCAACTAGAGACTTAAAGAAAACCAATGAATTTTGTTTTACATCAATAGCCCACTTATGGACCATGTTATGGATTTTTTTAAGTTGGTTACCAAATTCTCACCAAATGAACAGTAACTTAGCCAACTTTGCAACGTCATATCTTTTGCTACAGGGCTCCAAATTTAGAAATTCAAAATCCTAGTTCAATCTATAGATGTTCTATAGGTGTGGTCAAAATTTCATACAATGATTATTTCTACACAGTGAGATATAGAAATTTAAGTGCAGAGTCAAAATTTTGGTCACTTTATGACCATTTTGCCCATATAAAATTTCATAAGTGTGCAAACACTTCATTCACAAGGGGAAAACCATCCAAATCTATCCCATATATGTATATTACACATAGAAATTACATTCCCTTGAATCTATCAAGTTTATGTGGCCAAAACAGAATTTACAAATAAGCAGCCTATCATTCACACTTAGGCAGCTTTGCACTACATCACTTACATAGCCAAATTACTCAAATGTTCACATACTTGTCTCATTTTACATACACTACATGTACATGCATACATGCACTACAAAATGGTCTTAAATCAGATTAATACACAAACTAAGTTACAGGAGTGCTTGAGACACAATGGACTCCAGAATAGGATGCTGGACAGCTGGTGGACAACACAATAAGTAGCATTAAAAATACCAAATGTGCACCTAAAATCACCAAACTTTCCAGATCATGACTAGACATATGGAAGTTCATGTACTTGAAATTTCAGATCAAAACTCAAACCACAAAGGTTACTTTGAATGTGATCTTTCTGCTGAGCCTGAAATGACAGAATTGAGGGGAGTAAGTTTCATTGAGAAACTTAGTAAGGGTAACACTTGGATTCAATAGGCAATGTGACCATCATTAAAACCTGCATCCAAATACACTAAAACACTAAAGCCACTATGCATATAACCAAGATATAACAACCAAATGCAGCAGCCATTCACAACAAACAAACACATGAAATGTGGCAGCAACATATACCATAGGTTAGTCCACAAAACATGCAATAAACATAAATAAATCACTATGGAGGCCCTCCTCAAGCTAATGCTTGGCCTTAGGAGGTTTTTAAAACTAGTTAGTACTCACTTTGGGCTCTAGAAACCCTCATTTCACTGCCATCTTTGTGCACTTCACACTAGGTCACAAAACCTTCGATAAGTGCACTCCCCTCACTAAGCTTGGTTCATCAAGCTCATGGCTCTCTTCCAAACTTAGCCCCAGCCCCATGGTTGCTTGAAAATGTAGAGAACAACCCATGAGAGCAATAGAAGCCTTACCAAAGTGGGTAGGCCAAAAATCAAGCTTGATCCTTGAAGTATCAAAGCAATAGCTCTAGTTTGCTCCTAATTGCTTCCTTTTGCGTTCAATTTCAATCAATTACAAGTTTGAAGGTGTGGTGGCTATGGAGGAAGTGTTGCTGTGTTCTTGGGCTTGCTTTATGCCATTTTTCCTTCTCACTAATTATGTTTTCTTTGTCTTAAACTCATTGGTACACATGTGTCCAACATTTTTGACTAATCACCAAGTCTTGGCTGCCTCCTCCATGGTGGGATAACACCACAATTCCACCTATAGACTTAAGTCAAAAGCTTAAACACCTTAAGGTTTACACTAGGACATTTAGGTCCTTATTGCCTTTAGTGTTTCCTTTGTCCAAACTTGTCTTCCATGAGCAATTTGGTCCTCCAATAGCACTTTCATACCATTCATATCCTTCACATAACTCTCCAAGTCTCTTTCTTGAGAGTTTTGCAATTGAGTACCCAAATTTCCAAAACCTTCCAGAAATGTCCATAGGTTGCTTGACAAATAAGCAATCCTGAAGGCTTTTCTTGGGGCCAAGTTACCAACTTGGAACACTTTTAAGGAGGTGTTGATCATGACTTTTACCCATGACACTTCAATCACTATGGTGAGAATTACACAATATAATGGTTTTTAGCCATTATGACACACTTGTAATTCTCCCATTTTGTGAGGTGGTAAGAAAGGTATCTTTTGTTGGTGAGGATCTTTGGAAGGAGAAGGAAGATGCTATAGCTGACCTCACTAAGGCATTGGCGATCAACACCAATTTCATCACCGAGATCGAGCAACTGAAGAAGGAAAAGAACAAGAAGAACAAGAAGTTGGAGAAGGGAGTTGAGGCTTTGAGGAAGGAGCTGGAGGATGTGAAGGATAAAAAGGCAAAGTCTGATGAGGCGACTAAGTCCTCATTTCAGGATGGGTTCTGCCTTGCCTGTTATTGGGTCCTTTCCAAGAATCCTGACTCAGACCTCTCCCTTCTTCGGGCACTTGATATTCCGAAAGGACCATCTTCGGAATGGTCAAGTATAGAATTTCTCAACCTTCCAATTCTTCCTCCTTCGACTACCATGGTTGGCGCAGACAAAGATGACACCAAGGGCACCGATACCGAGGATGCTAGTAGTGAAGATCCCGAAGATGGCCAGGATATCTAATAGGCCTTCTTTTTATTTTTCACTTTTTTGTATTCCTCACCTTGTACTTCTGGAATTAAATTTTAATGGAAATTTTTTGCTCAAAATTTTGGCCAAGTACACAACTAATACGACCTTCCAGTATTCTTTTCACCTTTGGTGTTTACCCATCTTTGGCGATGAATCCTTAGAAAATGTTATCAAGGATTCATAACCCAATCTCTCCAAATGCAGTCGACCATCTTTGCTCATCCCTTTTCCGGAGGCTTACGTTGCACAAAAATGGTTAAGTACCTTTGACAAAAACTATACTCGGTCGACCACCTTCGATAAAGCTTGATTTGTGTTGATATAGTTAAGTACCTTCAGGATCAACCACATTCAGGAGACTTAGTTAGTAAACAAATAGTTAGGTGCCTTCGGGATTAACCACATTCGGTTAAACACCTTCGGTAGAACTCATGCACCTTCGGAGGCACTCTACACAAATTTTCACCTGAAATTTTTCTAAGTATAGAATTTTTTCAAGGAGTCTGAATTGCATGTGTTTTTCAATTCTTCTCCTTCAGTATTCCCGAGCTTATAGACTCTTGACCGAACTTCCTCGAGGACCAAATAAGGTCTTTAACAATTCACCCAAAGTACATCATGAGATGGCTTTCGAGGTTCTAATTTAGCCTTTTGGAGAACAAGGTTCCCTTTTTTGATCCTTTCGGGCTTAGCATGCAAGTTCGCAGTAATGGCTACTCTCTGCTGAAAAGCTTTTCTTCTGAGCTTGGCCATCTCTATATGTTTGTCAATTATATCTAACTTGGTTCTTAAACCGAGGTTGTTCCCTTCTTCATCGAACACCTGCACTCTGATAGATGGTTGCACAACCTTAACAGGTATAATGGCCTCCATCCCGAACATGAGTGGGAAGGGTGTCTCACCTGTGGCCCTTTTAGGAGTTGTTCGGTAACTCCACAACACAGTTGGGAGCTCACCTGGCCATTTTCCCTTTGCTTCCTTCAACCTCTTTTTCAGACCATCTTTTATCGTTCTGCTGGACACTTCAACTTTTCCATTGCCTTGAGGATGGGCAATCGAAGCGAAGTGCAATTTTATCTTGAGGTTAGTGGCGAATTCCTGGAAACCTTTATTAGTGAACTGGAAACCATTATCAGCTACTATCACCCTCAGTACGCCAAATTTGCATATGATGTTCTTCCAGACAAATCTCTGTATGTCTTTTGCGAAAATTCCTTCCAAAGGCTCTGCCTCAATCTACTTGGTGAAAAAATCTACTATAACTACACAGAACTTCACTCCTCCTGGAGCTATTAGGAGGGCCCTATGAGGTCAATACCCCAAATAGCGAAGGGGCAAGAATAGTTTGCTGAATTTATTACTTCCAAGGGTACTCTCTGGATGGGTGCGTGTCTCTGTCACATGTCGCATTTCTGGAGAAATTGCCTCGCATCCTTCCTTAAGGTAGGCCAGAAATATCCTTGCTGAACTAATATTCCAACAAGGGCATTAGTCCCGATATGAAAACTGCAAGCCCCCTCATGGACTTTTTTGAGGACTATCTCAATGTCCTCTTCCCTGACACACCTTTGTAATGGATTTGCATACCCTTGTCGGTACAATTCTTCTCCGATCAGGAAGTTCCAAAGTTGCGAGATATTTCTTGATAGGATCTTTCCACCTTCTACCCAAGGTTGCTATGAACGTTATTGCTATACTTGGCCGATAAAGTACTTTGGCAGACTCCTTTAATTTGGCCAAAGTATCTGCCTCCATATTATCTCACGGAGGTACACTTTCTACCTGTACCCTGTCGAATTCTTGGATAAGCCTTTTTGCGAGGTCGTGGTACTTTGCCAAGTTTGGGTCTTTTGCCTTATAGTCCTTTGCCATCTATTGGACCACCAACTAAGAATCGCTGTGGGCCTTCAAATTTCTCACACCAACTGTTTTTACGAACCGTAAGCCTGCTATGAAAGCTTCATATTCGACGACGTTATTGGTGACGCTGAAATCAAACTTAATGGACTTTGAAGCTTCCATACCTTCGGGCCCCCGCAAAATTACTCTGGCTCCTTAATGTTCAAAACTGGAGGTGCCATCGATGAAGAATATCCACTCAGGTTCATCATTACTGGGGTCCTCTAGGGTATCTTCAATTTTTGGTACTTCAGTAATAAAATCCGCCAATGCTTGGGCCTTTATTGCCTTTTTTGGTTCATAGGTGATGTCATATTCACCTAGCTCAATGCACCACTTTGACAATCTTCCTGAGTGATCTACTTTCTTCCTGACATCCCTAAAAGGTAAGTTACTTCAAACAGTGATTGGAAGTCCTTGGAAGTAAGGCCACAACGTCTTGCTTGCCGACACCAAAGCATAGATGGCCTTTTGTAGAAGGGGGTACCTAACTTTGGCACCATGCAGGGACTTGCTCACAAAGTATATTGGCCACTATTTTCCTCTCTCTTACCTTATGAGTACCGAACTCTTTACCTTTTTGGTTATGGCGAGGTAGAGGATGAAAGGTTCTCCTTCCAGCGGCTATCGAAGTGTCAGTAGATGGGTTAAGTAGCTTTTGGGTTTGTCCCAACATTTTTGGCAACCTTCATTCGAAGGGTGTTCCTTGGAACTGAAGTTGTCTTCTTCCTTTGCTGCTCTGGTGAGCACTTTAAAGAATGGTCAGCACCAGTCCCCGTATGTAGAAATGAACCTGCTAAGGGCTGTGATTCTTCCCGTAAGCCTTTTCACATCCTTGCTTGTTCTATGAGTTTGGAATCCTAGTAGGGCCTTAACCTTCTCTAGGTTGGCATCGATACCTCTTTCGGACACCATAAACCCAAGGAATTTGCCAGAAATCACTCCAAATACACACTTCTTGAGGTTAAGATGGATTCTGAATTCCTGAAGTTGGTGGAATGTTTCCTCCAAGTCTATGATATGACTTCCATATTTCTCCCAATTTGGGAGTTGAATACCTTGTTCATCAACATTTGGTATGTTGCTCCCGCATTTTTAGGGCCGAAGGGCATTCTGACATAGCAGTAGGTCCCAACTTGGGTAATGAAGGCAGTTTTTTCCTCATCTTTGGGATTCATCCGAATTTGGTGATATCCGGTAAATGCGTCAAGGAAGCTAAGCAAACCATATTTGGCAGTGGAATTTACCAATTGGTTTAATGGTGGCAAAGGATACGAGTCATTTGGACAGGTATCATTTATGTTTCGGAAGTCGATGCACATTTGCAGTTTGTCACTCCCCACCTTTGTTGGAGCAACTATATTGCTTAGCCATTTGAGGTACTGGACCTCATTTATTATTCCCACCTCTGTTAACCGTTGTACTTCGGCATTAATGAATTTGTTCTTATGCGCCAAGATGCTTCATTTTTTCTGTTGAACATGCTTCACCTCAGGACACACTTTAAGAAAATGTTGGATTATACCAGGGTCTACCCTAGGCATATCACTCAGAGAGTAGGCAAATAGATCTTTGTTCATTAATAGAAGGGATACAAGCTTTTCTTTGTCACCTTCGGCCAGTTTTTTCCCCACTTGGGTACTTCAACCCAGGACAAGCTCTACGTCCTCTGTTTTTATTTTTTCAAAGTCACTTTTTTCCATTTTTATTGCGTCTTCATCGATCATGCTTTCTTCTCCCAAGATCTATGCACGAACTTTCATTGGGCTTTATCTTGCCTTCACAAAGACTTTCCTTACTTCAGCTTGATCAATGAATATTTCTATGTCCCTTTCCTTTTTGCCGAATGTAACCATTAGGTACTTCACATCTGGGCAAATGTGAAGATTTCCTTGTGTCCATCTTCCGAGGATGGCATTGTATGAAGAAGGGACGTCTATGACGATGAACCTTATCATGGTGGTAACAAAGAGCTCTTCCTTGGTTTGAACTGAGGTTCCCCTTAACATTAAGGGCAGATCAATCCATCCAAGTACAGGGAGTTTGGAAGGTCCTACGCCGAAAGTAGTAGAAGTAACGGGTTTAAGACCACCCTTGGAGATGGCAACATTTGGCAAAAAATGGGAGAACAAAATGTAGGCATTTTATCTGTCATTAATGAGCACCCTCTTGACATCCCAGCTCCCTATCCTTGCCATGATTAGGAGAGGGTTGTCATGAGGAAACTTCACGGTAGACCCATTTTTCCAAACAAGCTTGTTCACTGGGTTTCCGAATTCCATCGTTGAAATTTCCCGTACTTTCCTTTTCCTCTCGGCCAATAGTATTCTAGTGGTAATTGTCTACATTATTCTTACTAGCAGTGGTGGATCCTTCCTGGGACTTCGGTTATGACGTCAGTCAAAATCATAGTCCTCATCTTCTCCTCTTCTCTCTTCTTCATTTCTTTCCTTGGCCGATGACATCTGTAGGTACCGTTGAAGTTGCCCCTGCTTTATTAAAGATTCAATGTACTTTCTTAGCTAGAAGCTATCCTCGATGTCATGCCCATGGTCGCAGTGAAACTGGCAAAACTTCTTCATATTCTTTTTGTTGTCTAAGGTCATGGCCTTCATATGCTGGATCGGGGTTCCTTGCTTTACCATGGCCATCAATATGCTTGTTCTTGTAGTGTTTAGGGGAGTTAACAACATCGACTTCTTCCCCCTTTGTTTATGACACCTTCCCCCACCGTTAGTGGAATACTAAGCTTGGTGACTCTGAGCCTCGAAATGATTATGCTCAAACTTCGGCCCTCCCATCTTCAGCTCTTTGACTATCATATGTTGTTGGGCCCTTCTATAAAATTCTCTGAGGGTGTTGGGGGGATCTTTGGAGAACTCATAGAAAAGTTGTGAGTCTCTCCTAAGTCCCCTGATCATGGCGAGGATGCAGATTTTAGGGCAGAAATCAGCCACACTGAGGCCTTCTCTGTTGAACCTTTCGACATAGTCCTGAATGGTCTCCCCATTATTTTGGGCTATGTGAAACATTTGGACGGGCATCTTTACCGTCGGCTTGCTCCCAATGAACTACTAGGTGAATGTGCTAGATAACTCTTGGAAACCTAGTATGGTTCTAGAAGCCAGGGAGTGATACCACGCAATTGCTGGCCTTAACAAGGTGACCTCGAAGCATTTCTAGAGGATGAAATGGTCAGCACCATGCAACACCATGCTACACCTATATTTTGTCAGGTTGGCAAGGGGGTCGCTGCATCCATCATATGTCTCCAAGCGTGGTATTCAGAAGTCACTTGGCATCGGAACCTCAACTACTATACGGATGAAGGGTGACTCTTCTTCATTGAAGGTCTCTAACAACCTTGACCAGACAGCTTTTCGGGAAACTTGTTTTTCCACATTCTCTAACCTCTCAAGGATTCTTTCCATGAGGATGGTAGTGTTGCCCTCTCTTCATTGCCTAGTAGTCACTGGCAACAGAGAGTGACATCTTCTTTTTGGCAAGTAACTTCACCGGTTAGGGGGCTATGACTTCCCGTAAGTGGATAGACTTCATCGGTTGGAAGTTTTGGGCCCCTTTGACACTGTTTCTCCAACTCGACGTTCTCTGGAGGGTACATTTTTGTTGAGGACTAATCATGAGAATCCCCACTTTCGGAGCTCCAATGAGGTAACCTTGGGCTCCTCTTTTGACGGGTACTAGGAAAAGGTGCCCTTCCCCTAGGAGGTGGTTGTAACCACCTTTGGTTGACCTGATAGTTTATTTTAGCCACGATAAAGCACTGAAAGTCACATAGAAAGCCCATCATGACCATCAGAGGAAGTTCATCCTCAAGCAAAGAAGTCTCCATCGCATGTTGTTCAGTTGTTGCTTGAGTTTTCGACGCGGATTGGGACCTCGAAAGTCCCTTGTCCTTAGAACGTTGAGTGTTAACAATAGCAACTTGAGATTGGGTTCCCACAGACGGTGCCGAATGATGCCTAGCAGCATCTTCGTGGAATGAAATGTTGGCACGCAGGGAGGACTTTGGTGTGAAGATGTATAAAACACTTGGAAGAAACACAAGTTAGGAGCTCACTGAAGTGTGTTTTTAGGGGAGGAGCCTCTGATGGCAAAGTCAGTACTTGTGAGAGTGGTAGTAAAGAATAGAGAGTAGGGAATAATGAGAGTTTTTGTGTCCTTACCAAGGTCCCCCCTAAGTATTTATAGGAAGGTGGAGGGAGTACGCCATTTCACACAGCTTATCCAGATCATGACATGTGTTTGGTAAGATCCGATCCATACCTTCGGAGGTAGGGATCTACGGTTGGCCATAGGCCATTCTGGTCTGAGGATAGGAGCATGTGCGAGGTTTCTTTGTCAGACGCTCCTTAACCATTTTTGTCCTATTTCTGTAAGACCTCTTTGGGGTGTGACACCCCTTCGGGCAAAGATTTTCCTCGAGGGCTATTAGGGAAGGCCCTTCGAAAGAGTGGGTCACCTTCGGGAGACTTTTTCCTCTATCAAGGATGGTGGATCTGCATTTTTGAGGTTGGTAGCATCACAAATTCGAGGGTCATGAAGACACCTTGTTAAGGCTTTCCCTCAGTACTTGGCTTAGGCCAGGAATATATAGAAAACACCAATTAAACATAGGGGATTAGATTGAAAATGAGGATAAGGGTGTAAGTGCAAACTTAAGAAAGTTTGGGTTTTAAGTGTACCTGAAAAAAATTAGACTATGATGTTTTTGGCATGAAATAAAGTTGTAGGACTACAATACAGACTTGAACTAGTGATGCTAGTAAAACTACAAATCACGAATGAGAACTTTCGGCCATGCAAGTTTGTATGGGGACTAGTGGGACATTAGACCAAGTTTTGGTGATTTTTTTTTATAACCAGTCAAACCTTGTCCCCCACTAAGGAATTAAGCCATCATTTCCTTGATTTGCCTAACTAGCATTTGTCTTGGTACTTGGACGAAACATGCATTAGGGTAATGGCCATTTTTAGCCCTTTTGATTAATGCTTGGCAATGTGAGCCCTGAAACAATGTTAATGCCGAAAGGTACCTATGTTTTAATAACTAAAACAAAGTTATGGAGTCTTGAAGGGCTAAATGAGCCATGCAAACTAGTTTGACATCATTATGGGCATTAAAACCATTTTTTGGCCCAAGGGGCACATACCCGGATGTGCATGTAACCACTCAAGCCAAAGGTGATCCTTTTGGTCAAGGCTCCACTTTGAAGGTCCTAGTTGTGTTCTTGAGGTTCTTGCTGACATGGTTTCGGGCTCAAGCGAAATGGAGGTGAATTGAAGCTTGAGTGAAGAATCAAGCTTTGATTTCGTGGTTCCAACTCCTTGAGGTGCTGCCATTGATGAATCAAGCTCGGTTCTTGAAAGTCCAAGTGAAACCTGAGACATTTGAGCTGCATTTTGAGATAAAGAATCATAGTTCACTTAGTTTCCTTGGAGATTTTTCCATGAGCAACTGATTTTTCTGATTAAGTGATAGTCGAAATGTGTTAGGAAGTTTTGATTTGGAAGACACATTTCGGACTCGGATACTCAAGCACAACCGAAAGCTCAAGCCTTGTATTGCAGTTAAGGTTCATGGTTTTACTTGTTTGCTTGGTAATGTACCATAATTCAAGTAATAGAGTGGCGAAGTGATAGTTATAATATGCTAAATGACCTTAGTTACTTGATGGGCTTATTGAGATGATTCAATTTTATGAACATTGGTTAGCTAATCAATTATTGGCATCTGCTAGAAATTCTAGTGAGTGAGGTCAACTTGCTAGGAATTTCGGAGCTCTAGTGGATGCGGACTAAAATGGTGAAGTATTAAGTGCAATGGTGCGTAAGGGCACATGCTAGGGTTTCGGCCGAATGTACATTGTGGTGTGTAAGTGTGTATCTTGTGTGATTGAGTGTTTTCTTGTGCTTGCTAACCCCTTTACATTCATATTCATGCCTATATGTGTCGGTTATGCTAGTATTTTGTATATTGTTGTTGTTTTGGTGTCTCTATGTCTTGTTTTACAGGGCATTATGAGCTTGAGGAGGTTAAGTCTAGAGTTTGATACTCGGCTTAACTAAACAAACTCTTAATTGAGTTGTTATGGTGGTGAACTCTACTGAGTAATTTTTACTCATTGCCCATACTTTTGTGTTTCAGGGAAGGATACCTAGTTTGAGTAGTATTTGCTTGGTTTACTAGCTTGTGTGTGAGTAATGCTTGTGTGTCTAAGGTATGTGCCAATGTTGTGCTTGGCTTGATTAAGTTGTTACATTTACAAGTCTTTGTTCAAGGTTTCGGCTGAAACTTATGTTCTAAGTTGTGCAAGCTTGAGTAGTGTAGGACTGTGTAGGTGAACAACAATGGATGTGTGGACTATTGCTCTGATAGTGGTCTTCATGTTTATGACAATGAATATGGCTATAGGTCTTGTGCTGCAATGTGTCTTGCTCTATGGCACACTTAAGGTTTTATTTGGAGAGTGATGGTCTCGGCTTGTAAGCATAATTTGATGGGCTTGAACTTTGGTGAACCTTGGCATGTAGCCATGTTTTGTGTACCTTGTAGGCCACTTTTGTTGTACATAAGCAGGGTTAGTCTCGGGTATACAAAGGTTTTGTGGTACTTGGAGTACCTTGGTATGCCAAATTATGCTTGAAAATGTTGGTTTTGGACATGTAAATGGTGAATGCTTTGGGCTAATGTGTAGCTTGTTTATATGATTGTGGGATGTGTTTCATGTTGTGGATTTTTTATGCATTACTCATGGCCGATTGCTCAGGCACATCTAAACTTGAATTTTTTTAAACCTTATGGTATCTTGGGCTTCTTGGCTGTCATGTACAAAGTAGTACACTTGAATTGCACACATCCTAGTCACTTATTTACTTGAGTGTATGCCTTGCTTATTATGCAAGCTATCAATTACAGACTTGCTTTTTTGCAAGTTACCAGTATTGGGCCTTACTTCTGTTGTAAGAAACTGATTATGTTATCCACTCTGGGGTAGTCCAGTTATGGTGCCAAAACTGTGCATTTAGACTCCCTGGATTGGTAATGTTCTGTAGGCCATCAGAACACTACCTTTAGTGTGCATACCCAAGTGGCCCTCTTGGGCACTATGTAAATACATGCATATTGGTCCAACCATCACACATATATCCACATTTCATGCACACCATGGCAGAAAAGAAGGAAAACACTAGCACAAGTCTTAGTTTTGGCTTCCACACATTAGGCAATCTTGTCAAGTTCTAGTGGCCAGCTACTGCACCTATAACTTCCACTAATAAACTGTATCATTATAGCCTCATACCCCCCCTATTTTTTTCGCTCCATTATGAATTAGAGACTTATAACAAACCAAGGAATTTTGTTTTACATCAATAGCCCACCTATGGACCAAGTTATGGATTTTTTTAAGTTGGTTACAAAATTCTGACCAAATGAACAGTAACTCGGCCACGTTTGCAACATCATATCTTTGGCTACAAGGATCCAAATCCATAAATTCAAAATTCTATTTCAACCTGTAGATGTTATCTAGGTGTGGTCAAAATTTGATGCCAAGATTCATTCTACACAAGGAGATATTAAACTTTAGGTACATGGTCAAAATTCTGGCAACTTTTGGACCATTTTACCCATACAATTTTTCCAAACCATGCAAACACTTCATTCACAAGGGGAAAGCCCTCCAAGCCTATCCCATACATGTCCAATACACATATTAATTACATTCTCTTGCATCTAGCAACTTTATGTGGCCAAAACAGAATCTACAAGTAAGCAGCCTATCATTCACACGTAGGAAGCTTTGCACCACATCACTTGCATAGACAAAACTTTACTCAAATGTTCACATACTTGTCTAATCTTACATACACTACATTTACATGCATACATACACTACATAATGGTCTTAACTCAGCTAAATATGCACCCTAGGTTACAGGAGGTCCTGAGACACAATGGACTCCAAAAACAGGATGCTGGACAGCTGCTGCACAACACAGTAAGTACCACCATTAAGAATACCAAATGTGCTCCTAAAATCACCAAACATTCCAGATCATAACTATACATATGGAAGTTCATGTACCTGAAATTTGAGATCAAAACTCAAACCCAAAAGGTTAGTTTGAAGGTGATCTTTCAACTGGACCTGAAATGACAGAATTGAGGGGAGTAAGTTTCATTGAGAAACTTAGTAAGGGTAACACTTGGTTTCTTAAGGTAATGTGATCCTCAT
>KK903680.1:9617-27693 GCA_000696445.1 Aquilaria agallochum | reverse complement strand
AACTTCACCATCTGTAAAACAAAACGAATATGTCATATATTATACTAAATGTCAATGTACAATGTATGAGAAAAAAAAGTTGCTTCCATTTAATACGGTTGAACTAAGTTTCCCATTCCTGTAAAATTGGTTTGTGATATTACTTTGGTAAATCCTACTGTATAGCCCATATGATTGTTTATCTCTTCTTAATTCACCCACACATAATAAAGGCATGTTTGTTTTTTCGGTTCACTAGCACAATGTCAACACAAAATATGCGTCCATGGATATATATATACTACTGTGTATAAAATGGCAGAGAAGATTCGACCCATTATTTATGAAAATAGAGCAACAAGATTCAATGCCCGATTAATATGAAAAGCCCGATACTGCTAGTAAGTTACTTTTACCTTTGTCAGCAGATGATGACAAGGAAGACCAAGAAAGTTTAAGAATCTTCAAATTGCATGGAATCTCGAAGCATTTGTCCCCCACCAGATGCTTTTGTCGCTTGAATGGTCCTACATTATCTTTCTTTTTTTTTTCCCTGCAGAAACATACTTCCTACCGCGAAACGTTAAACCTTTCACGCCTGAATCAGCCCCACCAAGTTTCAGTTTTAATTGGCCAAACTGTTAATTAGTTCCTTTCTATTATTTTTTTTTCATTCTAGTCCTCACAAAATGCTAACACTCATTCCCGTCAAAAGTGCCCCCCCACGTGATTGGCATGTGACTTACTTAAATGACTCAAGAGGTAAAAGGTCCCAAATTTCAAANAAAGTTTAAGGGGCGAGTTAGCCCGAGTCACATTTCAGGGGCCAAAAGGTCCGAGTTATCATATTTCAGGGGGCAAAGTGTCCATTAGGCCTCGAGCAGAGCGTGAGTGGTAAGAGAAGCAGTACCAAATCTCGGCGATCTCGAACAGTCGAAAAGCAAATTCGCTGGTGCTGTTCTGAATCCGCCTACAAAGGCGTGGATCCTGGCTTTCTTACTACGAATTGTCCCGTCCGGAAGTAGCGGAAACTAGGCTCAACGTTTCCCTTTCACCTTCAAATTGGAGTTTAAACTTTAAAGAACTAATTCGTCCAATTTGGATAAGTTTGAGGAGCATTTCTGCAAGTTTTCTGTAACATTACAGTTGCGGACTGTTTAGCCACAAAAGTCACACACGCACACGAACCGGAAAAAGCAAAAACACACACGCACAGAGCACCATGGCGACTTCACTGTTGTCCACTGGTTTCTCTCCTACTTCTCTTGGGTCCGACGGAAACACCATTCGAAAATTGGGTCCCCGCCTTAGCCCGTACACGGATTTGAACATCAGAACCTCCCACCATCTGCGGGTACCGAAGCCTAGACGCCTCGTCGCTGCCGCTGCGCTCTCTGGCTCCGCCGGCAAGTTTCCATCTATCCCTCCCTCCCTCTCTCTCTCTCTCTCTCTCTCTCTCTCTCTATCATATGCCGTTAATAGAGTTCAAGCTGTATCAGCTGCACAGACTTCTCCTCCGGCGAGTGAAGAAACAGCGGATTTGTTGGACAGACTGGAAGTGTTCGATTTGGATGGAAAGGCAATACCCATTTCTGATTTGTGGAAAGATCGAAAAGCCGTAGTTGCTTTCGCTCGCCATTTCGGGTGATTGTTTTGCTCTTAAATACTTCCTCTGTCTAAATTTGTGGTTGAACTAATTAATTTGGTTGTTACTGTGTCAGATGTGTCCTTTGCCGGAAACGTGCTGACGTCCTTGCTTCGACGAAGGTAATTTATTCTTCCTTGTTTGTTCAATTTGTTCTGCTAAAACGTGGTTCTCTTGGTTTACTTAGACAAGCTTGAAATTTATTTTTGAACCTTGTCGAGTTGAGTTGATTTCCAGGATAATATGGACAAATCTGGTGTGGCACTAGTCTTAATTGGCCCTGGCAGTGTTGATCAGGTAAATTCTTCAGAAGTGTGCCCATTATTTCTTGGGGATTTGAAATTGCTGGGATATTTTCCGCTTCATTGATGAACTGGGCTTGCAAATTGCAATTGCGTCTGTATATATTAGCCTTGTTTAATGCAAATAGCCCGATCATATATATATATATATGTGTATGTATGTATGTATGTATGTATGTATGTATAGGCGCAACAAAACACGATTGGTACTCACACAATCACTGGTAGAGTCTGCATTTGCATATTTTTATATTAGTGGCAGCTGTTGTTTCAGCTGGGCTTATGAAGGCACTAAAAAAGGGGCTTACCTCCTTAGTATGGACGTGCTAATGCAGGCAAAAGCATTTGCTGCACAGACAAAGTTCAAAGGAGGTAATGGCGATATGGAAAGTTCCACTTGAAACTGTTTTGATATATCTTTTGTTGTGTGTTAATAACAAATTGTTGTCATTTGTGTTCAGAGGTTTATGCAGATCCCAAACATGCCTCTTATGATGCATTGAAGTTTGTTTCTGGCATTTCAACAACATTTACTCCCAAAGTAAGCAAATATGATTCCAAGTTGGCATATGTGCCTGATATGGTATTTGCTTTTGTTTATCTGGCTGTTTGAGAAGGGATATAGGTGTTTGGTCAAGGGTTTGCTGATTTGTTTCTCATTTCAGGCAGGCCTTAAGATAATACAATTATACATGGAAGGCTACCGACAAGATTGGAAACTTTCATTTGAAGAAGATACAGTGAAGCGTGGTGGCTGGTATATTAATCATACCATTGGCTTAGTTGACGAACATCTCTGCTGAAATTCTCAAAGTAGTAGCTTAAGCTTGGAAAAGGAAACTTTTTAAGCAGTGTTTTGGATTCTGCATGAAAGACTACATAAGGATTTTTTAAACAGAGGAGCTTGTTTACTTCAGCCGGTCTTCTCAAAAAAAGAGAGAAAAACAAATCTTTTTAACTTACATGCGGTTCCATTTAAACTAAGATATTTGTGCTCTCATTGCTGAATGATATAGCGAGAATTGATCTGTAATTGTCAATCCACAGGCAGCAAGGTGGAATATTAGTAGCTGGTCCTGGTAAAACCAACATATCCTACATACACAAGGTAAAAAACTTGTCAACTTAGATTATGTATCAACTTTATAGCTTTTGGGCGTTTTTCTTCTTAGAGGGGACTTGAAATTGTCTGTTAAAACTGATGCATAGTTGAGAAAAGCTTTATATGCAGTCTCCTCTTATGCCTACCTCTAATTCCAATTGACCTTGACAGGACAAAGAGGCAGGAGACGATCTGGATGTTGAAGAAATTATGCGAGCCTGTTGTTCATGAATAAATCTGAGAGCCCTTTGAAAGAAGTGTTACTTTTCTTCAGTTGCCTAGGGCATTGCTGGTTTTGCCTGGTGAGGGTGTACTTTTGGATTCAGTTCTCCACAAAATTGCTAAGCTGGGGCGATAATATGATGTTGGCCCTTCAATCCCCTGGCCACTTAGGGCAAGATTCTCTGTGCAGCATACATCTAACTAGTTGCCTGTTTATACAAATGAATAATCGACATGTACTTGTACACTGTTATGTTAAACATTTGTTCCATATATCAATATGATACATGTTCTTCCACCATCTGGTTTCGAAGGAATGCCATTAGCGTCTGGGTCCAACTTGAGAAATTAGCATGAGCTTTGAAAAATTTATGAAAGCAACGCCAGATGGGCAAAAATTTGAGCTTTTTGGAAAATTTCAAAACATGAGCAGATCATATAAATACGATGTCATGCAACATCTGCTGTGCTTCCAATAATTAACTCGACAAGGAGGACGAACCAGGTGGAGATTATGCAGGTCCCTGTTGCTGGTTATTATACAGCTGGTCGACGTGCTAAACAGATTCTCCGTGGGAAGTATGTTGTTGGAATTTGTGTCCTTCCTGGAACATCAGTGTCCATGTTCCTTCTTGTTTTGCTGAATGTGCCTTGCCTCTCACTCCAAAGAACATCATTCCTGATGTTGGAATGGTGGGAATGCGATGACTGTAACTGGGGTTACAGCGAGAAGAGTTCGATCGAGATGATATTAAGACTCAAATGAACCTGGTCACTTCCTATAATTTTTGTTGCTTGAATGTGTACAGTTGCCAAATTTACTTGTATGTGTGGCTGAGTAATTGTGTTCAAGTGTGTTGAGACTTTACCAATGTAGTATACACATGATATCTGGGTATGAGATCTTTCATTGTTATATATGCATTGAATGAATTCCACATGGAGGTCTTAGGAATCTGTGAGTTTTGGTAGAGTTGTCAAAACTTTTGGTGTTCATGTCAAGGTCATAGGAGCATATCACCATAGTTATTAAAGTCGAGACTTGAGCCTTTGAAACTAACGTCTGTGGTTAATTTTCTTGTGAACTCTAAACGAATGGCCAAAACTCTGGGTCTTGTATATCTCCTTCCTGGTGCGATGACAGGTTTTAATGATAATGGGAGGAGCATCACCTGTAGAAGCTATTCAGCCGCAGATTGTTGTCATGAACATGGCTCATCCACGCATCCACTGTTAGCAGAATCATCATCTACTTACCTCTGTTGGCCACCATTCTTCACCAAAGCATTTCAACTCCAAACTTTTGTGTTCTCTTCAGAATCATCATCTACTTACCTCTGTTCCTTCTATCATCTGAAGGTTTCCCACTTATGCTTCTTCAGCACTAGCACGATACATCATACATGTGGTATAACACATAAATTATGTGGAGTGCTTTGCAAGTAATCATCCTTTTGGGGAAGAGGTTTTCATGAGTTCTGGCTTTAACCTTTTTTTTTTTTAACAGCAGCAGCAAAGAAATTTATTATGGAAACCTAATACAACAATTAAAACTCCAAACGAACAAACTTATCGCCCTTACAAACAAATTTTCACAGCCAATGCCAGGTTAAGTCTCCACTTAATCCAACTCAATTTCAATTTAAAGCAACTATTAGAAAACCACAGAAAGGACAATGCTTACACATCCCCATATAATTGCTCTTCGCCCTTTTTCTGGCTTTAACTTTGTTGTGTTATAAATATGTCTATGTTAAAACATTTGTATTATCTTCATAATTAACTTGCAATACGAACTTATCAAAAACAAAAAAAAAAGAGAGAGAAAAACTTACAATACGAATGTACAAACTTATATTCATTTCGAATTATTTTTGAGTTATTTATTTTAGAATTTTTAAATATGAAGGTACAAATTCTTCATACTTACATTGTCAGCGGTCAAGTATTGCACATCTATCTACTTTCAAGTAATTCAACATCCAAAAGTACGTGTATAACTTTTAATTTTGTTGCTCTATTAATTAATAAATGAATATTTGTTGTTTTTGCAATTAATTAGATTTTCTCTTCAAATTTTTTACTTGCAATATGCGGTATCCCTCTGCATCATTCTAATTAGTTGTAGTTTATTCTCCATTTATATGTAATCAAATATAAAAGATCATCATCAAGATTAATTTAAAAAAAATGATGAAATATCCAATCCATTACACGACACTCCACAAAAATATACGGCACCAAAATCAAAACTTCGCAAAATGAGTTCTGCTCGATTGAGGAGTGATGAGGTTAAAACAGGGAGTACAACAAAAATTTTTATTTTTGTACAAGTCCAATTTGGAAGAGGAGTCGAGTTGTTACTTGGGTTCTAAGCAAGAGTAACGGTAACATTCATGTATGCAAGTCCTTGTTCATATAGGTTTAGGGTTTGATTTTTCTACTTCTATAACAAACACATCTCTGCTCTGCTTTCTCTCCTAGTTTCGCTAATTCCTTCCTTCCTTCAATATGAATTCATCCTTCACCATGAATGTGGACCTGCAGAGGCTGAGTTGGGTTAACGCCGAGGTGCTCGGCCAGGGCTCCTACGGCACCGTCTACCTGGCCATCACCAACCATCCTTCCTTCCGCCTCCTTGCTGTCAAATCCGCCGACCTTCCATTCTCCGACTCCCTCATCAGAGAAAAGCTCATCCTCCAGGAACTCGCGGACTGCCCACAAGTCGTTCGATGCTTTGGAAACCAGACCACCGTCGNGGACACCCTGATGTTTGAACTGGGCTGCCTGAGGATGAGCCCGGCAATCCCGACAAGAATGTCGGATTCCATGAAGGACTTCTTGAGCAAGTGCTTCGCATGTGACCCATCCGAAAGATGGACCGCCGAGATGCTCCTGAGCCATCCGTTCGTGACCGTAGACAGTTTGGCAGTGAAGAGAAGCGGCGTCTGTGGTGCCCCTGTTTGCTTGCCGCACCAACTCATGGCTAATGCTGCTGTGCCTTAACTGATGAGTTTGGGCTACGAGGCTAATTAATCGATTAGGAGCACTAACCTGTGGTAGTAGCATTTTCTGCAGTGATTTTGTTTCACTTTAATTTCAGTACTCTACTGTTATTCATGTTCATCCCTTTGGGATTACTTTTTTATTCATCAATGAAACATCAAATTTCTTCTCTTCAATTCCAATTTTGCATGAGCCTCTTGGGTCATAACATTCTTTCGAAAAACAAAAGAAGCTAACAAGTCATAACATCGGATTGAAAACATGAACTTCACATTATGCGGGTGCAAAGAACATAAAGAGATCTATTGAATGTTGTTAGTTATTACTTGTAATTTTCTTTTTGCTTGTAAATTTTTTTCAAAAAGGAAGAAGCAAGTTAACAGCAATTGTAAATTCAAAAAACATGAATTTTGAAGCTCTTCTTTCCACCTTTCTCCTGATTATTTCGTGTTTTGTGCAGTTGCAAAGACAATTATAAAAAGATCAAGCAACATTATGATTATTTGCTTGTAGCAGAAGCAACAAATGAAAATGAAGCCATTTCTTAGCTCCTCTCCTCCTTTGTAGAGAATTTAATTTCTCTTTTAAAGGAATTGATGGTATGTGTTCCTTTTATTTGGAAGCTACCATGGGGAATGCAAGGTTTATATCATCAAAATTGTTATAGGATATCTACCATGCTTAAGCATGCTCCAGATTAGGGGTATAACCAAGATGAGCAAAGCCCAAACCATAGGCTTAAGTTCAATTCAAAAAGAATTTGGTTGGCTTGGGGTTGAGCTTGAGCTTGATAAACTCTTAGAATATGTGCTCGAGCTTAGTTCCATAGAAGCTCAAGCTTAGCTCGATAGAAGCTCAAGCTTAGCTCAACAAGTTCAATAGGGTCAATAACTTTAGAGGCAAATTGTAATTTTTAAAAATTTAGGGGTCAAATGCAATTATGCCCTAAATTTAGTGGGAAATAAGTGTCATTAAATATATTCTCTATAATTGTTAAAGTAACTAGCAGTAGTATTTTGTGCAGTGAATTTGTTTTGCTTTAATTTCAACACTCTGCTCTAATGATTTGGATTCATGTTAATCTTTTTGGGTTCTTTTTTGACTTATCAATAAAACATCAATTCCCTTATCTTACTTTGCCAAGATTTTCATTATTTCTTTTAGTTTTTTTTATTATGAGTTTTCAGTTAATTTGATCTAACCATATGAGTTTTCATTAATTTTTCTTTTTTCTTTTTTTGAATTTAAAGAACTTGTTTATACTCTATGTGCAACTCATGTCTTTCATCAACATATAATATGAATGTGAATAAGCATAAACAAAGGACAAAAAAACATAAAATAAAGTCAAACGAACATAACCGAAAACTAAAAAGAGCATGTTCATTTACTCATATTTCCTTCTTCATTTATTCACTTTTAACAAAAGAACAAACAATGCTACATTAAAGTCAAATATAAGAACTGAAAAAGAACAGAAATAAAAGGACCTGAGAATTAGTAGTATAAGAACAAATATAAGGACATTGAATATGTTCTTTTTTTACTAAGTATATATTCTCTTAAACTATAAAAACATTAGAATAGACCAAGCATCAAGGAGAACATGTAGGATTTGAAAATAAAAAAAACAACAATGCATAATTAAAAACATATATGAATTGAAAAAGAATAAAAAGAAACATATACAAACCAAAAAAGAACATAAACAAAGAGCATAAAATTAATAGTTACTGGTTAAGGATACCCATGAAATGTACAGGGGTCGTATTTTTTTTAATATTTCAAGAATTTAAGTTTATTTGATTTTAAAATTTATCTTGATTATTAATTACTATAGAAAGTTCAGAAATTATGATAAAGTGAGGTGATTCAGGAACAACATAAATTTTATATATTTTTTTAAGTCAACACATATAAAGAGAAGATAACTATTTTATACACTAATACATTTTTATAAATAGGTGGTAAATATAGACTTTATTTGTGAAAAAAAAGGTAAAAGTGAAGACGGGTTGTGTTGTGGAAGAAACATAAAAAATATAGCTATTTAATCAACTATATGACTTAAGATAGTGGGGCTTTTTAATCATTTTCTTGATGACATCCACTGATAACTGATTTATAAATTGTTATAAAAGAGATAGAAGAACATCTTTGTACTGTATTCACGATAAAAGGCTGAAACTAAGTAAGGAAGAAGACAAAATTGCTCTATAAGAAAGTGTAATAGATGGTATTAAATTAACGTAAATGCACTTGCTGGCATTAAAGTTGCCTCTATTGATAAAGAAAATACAAATTTAGGGACTATTCTCAAATTGACTAAATCTGCATAAATTGTTAATAGTCAAGTTGTTTCTGGTTGAAAAAGAGAACAAGCATAAGGTGTTTGAAGAATGTAAATTTTTTATTTCTTTAAATTTATTTTAAATTAAGAGGATTTCAAGGTATTTTGTTTTGGAGGAAAAAAAATTTCAAAAAGAAATTATAGATGAAGAAGTGTTATAATAGGAGACAAAAGTATTTGACTCTCTTGAGATAGAAGAATATAATGATTAATAACTTATATAATACTTTAGTCATTAGAAAAATTGGCTAGATAAGTGCAAAATTTTTATACTTCCACCATAAAATTTTGTTGATCATTGCGCATAAGCTTGCATTTAGGGATTTATAAATAACATTTAAATTATCCATCTTACTATTCATGGAATGGTAACACAGTCCTTGTAGTTTAACCTTTAGTTTTTTTGTTCATTAAATATATATAGATGTACATGTATTAAGGATTCCTATATGGCATCATATTTTCATTCTTATCATACATAAGTGATGCGTGAGATAAAAAAAACCATTGAAATATTCAAACTGCATAGATAAAGAAATGCTTAAAAATATTGACTGTATAATTTAAAATAAATATAAATAAAATTTTAATTGTAACATCTTATGATTTATTTATCATTAAAACTTAAATTAATAATTTTAGAAATTCAGTTAACATTTATACAATAATATATGATTTAGGAATTGATCTTTAGAAAAATATAAGTTAGGACCAATATTTTGTGGAAGTATGATATGTGATTCCATTTGGCTAGGAACCAAACTGAAATATTTTTAATGAATTTAAACTAGGGTAAATTACACAAAAAAATCTCAAACCTTTAGTTTTTGTGCTACAAACCCATCCCTGACTTCTCAATTGTTGCTTAATGGTCCCAAACTTTTTTTTTTCATTAAAAATTCATCCATGGTCCCATTCTAGATCGAGTTGGTAAAAAAACTGATTCGAGGAGGGAACAAATAAAAATATTATGACATACTTTGATTTAATGAAAATAAAATTACCAAATATTTTAAATTAAAAATTAAAAAATCGATGTCACATAGTTACATGAGAGTTAATAAATTTAAAACATTTTAAAACTATTTTCTACATTCTAAATTATACTATAATTTGTTGATAGTTAATGAACTATTTAAATCATCAGTTTTTTCTATCTTATAAATCAAATTTCTGTGCTAACTTAATCTAGCCTGGATCCATGGATGAATTTGCTATGGAGCAAAAATGTTTGAGACTATTAAGTAACAATTAAGAGGTTAGAGACGTATTTGCAACATAAATTAAAGATTTGAAATTTTTTATGCAATCTACTCATTAGACTAAAATAAAACAGTTAATAGGTTAGAGATTAAAATATTAATTTATTTAAAGTTAATGGACTGTTCATGTAATTTACTCATCAAATAGGGATGATAATTGGGTGGGTCGTGTCAGGTTTGGTTTAGGTCTTTTAGGTTCAAGTTTTATCAGATTAGTATGTATTCAGGTTCAGGTCGGGTTATTTGGGTTCGGGTTGATTTTGGGTTCAGGTTAAGTCAGATCAGGTTTATGTGAGTCCGGATCCAACCAGGTTAGGTTATCGAGTCTTAGACCATATTCAACTTAATTGTTGAGTTTACACAGTTCACTAATGCATAAACCAAAATAGTTGAATCGATTTAATTTTTTTGTTTAATTTTGATTAAAATTTAATTTAACTAGATATAAAAAATAATATAAAATTTATGAAGATATATTAATATATAATTTATTTAATAAAATAATCTCTCTGTGCCAAGTTCCTTATAACATTCACTATTCAACAATTAATCTATGATTTTTTATTTTCAACATTTTAGTATATAAATGAAAAGTTATTATATTAAATAATAAATAAAGACATATAGTTTCTAAATATATACTTTTTAAATTTTTTTCTAACAAATAATCTCTCTCCATCCCATTTTCTTTGCTCCATTTAACTTTTCTAACTAGTTTGACTTGATTTTATTTATATTATTGCTTAATAAAAAATTAAAAAAATATATATTTAAAAACTATAAGTCTTGATTTATCATTCATGTATAAATTTTTTTATTTATATATTAAAATGTTAAAAATAAAAAATTATAGATTAATTATCAAAATATGAATAGTGTAAATAATTTGAGATAGAAAGAGTAATATGAATAAATTCAATTCAAACTATTTAAAAAAGTCAAATATTTCAAAGAATATGGGACAGAAGAAGTACTCTAATTTCTAAAACCTAATTATTCATATATCTCTATTATAGTTTCGCTAATCATTTCTCATAGTTCTCACCTATTCGCTCTACAACGTAAAATAGATCAACAAAATATAGGAAACCTAGTCACATATATTAAATCATAAATTTTCTAAAGTTTTTGCCGACCATATATTTTATGTTGATTTAAGTTAAATCGGGTCATGTCGGGTTTAGTGATCAGGTCATTTCGGGTTTAGGTCAGGTCGAGTTCGGGTTCGGGTTTTCTCAGGTTTCACTTAAATCAAGTTCGGGTTTAGGTCAAGTTAGGTGCAGTCGGGTTCAGGTCGTTGATTTTTCTGGTCAAATCAGGTCAGGTTGATCTTGGGTTCGGGTGTGTCGGGTCACATTTTGTCATCCCTATCATCAAATATATATTTTTAAAACTTAAATTAATAAATCATAAAAATTTAATTAACATTTATGTAATATAATATTGGTTGGAGAAATAATGTTTAAAAAAGTAAAAAATTAGAATTAAGATTTTTTTTAAAGTATAATATGTGATACCATTTGGCAATGAATCAAATCAAAATGTTTTTAATAAGTTTACAACAAAAGCATACCAGTTAATAAGCTAAGGACTAAAATAGTATGATATTTAAAGTTAAAGGACTAACATGAAATTAAATCATTTAATATTTTTATTGCTAGAACCAAGTTATACATATACATATACATATGCATATGCATATGCGCTCGCGCACGCACACATACACACACACATATAAACAAACAAACAAAAGAACATTCGAATATGTTCTTTTGCACTAAGTTTATGTTCTTTTAGATTACTCAAATGTTCTTTTATAGATAAATGTATGTTGAACAGACAAGTAATAATCAGTCCACAATAAAAGAATATAACTATTTAATGAGAGAACAATGGAAATATAAGTACATACCGGTACCAAAGACAACATATATGAACAAAAACAAAACACAAACAAAAGAACATATAGGGACTGAAAAACAAAGAGCAATGCATAAAAGAACATATATAGAAATTGCAAAAAGAGCAGAAAGAAATGAGTATATGTTTTAGTAGTGTAAGAACAAACATAAGAAGACAATTGAATATGTTTTGCATTAAGTATATGCTCTTTTAAATCACACAGATACACTTTTACAAATAAAGGTATGTTGAACAAACAATAAACAATAATCAGTCTAGAACAAAAAATCAGATATTATAAATGATAAAATAATGGAAACATAAAAATGGACTAAGCATCATGGAGCACATATAGGAACTGAAAAAAAAATGAATGACAATACATAAAAAATATATAGGAACAAAAAAAGAATAAAAAAATAGCGATGTAGAAATATATGATGACAGGTTTTGTACATTCGTGAATTTTAAGGTGCGGAGGTAAATATGTATAATTTCTGTGATTTCGTGGAAACTAATGCGGTTGCTTGATTTTGAGAATCTAGGTAGGATTTTAAATTCTTATATTTTATATGGGTGGTGCATAGCATGCACTAGGTCTATATAAGACATATTATATTAGGAATTAGTGTTACAAACTTTTAGCTAGGGTCATCGATATTGGTTCTAGGGTTAGTATTAATGAAATTTAGTTAAAAATTTGTTTAGTAAATTTTACAATTAGTATTGAAATTTTCTTTTAGAATATTTGTTTGGTAATATCGAAAATCAGGCTGCATACCACCTTAGTATTGGAAATTTTTATACTTATTTTGTCCTACTTTAGAGTTAATATTGAGCCTATTCTTTTAGAAAAGCAAAATTTGGTCTATGGTTTGTATTTTTTTTTCTAAGATCATCCCTAATTGCAATTTGGTTCTATTTAAGAAATTTTAATGCCATTTCTAAATTTTTAAGAGTTACAATTTCATCATTTTCTTTTTCAAAAAATTATATTTTTCTCTATATTCCATACAGATGGGAGGCTTCATTCACACCACTGGTGACGTTGCTTTGTGAACCATTCGAGGCGAAGGGCCATGCAGGTTGTGAGACTAACCCTCATCAGCGAGACGGGATGCGACGATGCGTGGAGTTAGAATTTAGGAGATTTATGCCTATACCAATCTGGATTGACTTCATGGATATTTTGTTTTATAGTTAATTACTTTTAGGATTCTAAATTACTTACATAAATTTTGTTATTTTTTTCATTTATTTATTTTTTTAATTTCAATTATTGCATTTATATGTAGATTTTATATATTAAATTTATATTATATAATATAAAGTTGTTTGAGATTAAGATAACCTACTTTTATTGTTTTATTATTGTTGAATCATTGCTTAGTAGCAATGGAGATGCAATTAATTCTTTTGTTACTTATAATTTGCAATAGAAAAGTAACAAAATTATGTCATTGCTTATTTTTTGCAATGGAAAAGCAACAAAATATGGTCATTGCTCCTTGTTGTTGCTCTTTTCGATGCTTTCTAAAAGCGACAACCATTTTACAAACAAATTTACAAAGCCCCATTTTCATTATTTTTTCTATATGAAGTGGCGAATTTGGAACAATTTGTCCTATTTTTTTCTTTTCTATGTTGTTGTGAACAATTATAAAACAAATCAAAAACATGAATTTACCATTATATGTTTTATATATGCATAGAATTCAACAGTGTTCACATAAGGCTTCTTAATTTCTTAGTTTTTCTTCAATTTTTCTCTTGATTATTTTACATTTTAAGTGAGTGTAAAGAAAATAAAAAGATGAAAAACATTGTTAGTTACTTGTAGGAGAAATAAGGAATGAAAATAAACCAATAGAATTCTTTTACTTTTTTGCGGCAAAACAAGATTTCATAGGGCAAAACACATGCTTCCAAACACAAAACAAAATTGGATATGAATCCGCAAAACATATATATATATATACACTAGTTAAGTAACCCGTGCTATGCAACGGGTTTTGATTACATGATAGTAATAAACATTATTATAATATATACTGCCAAAGAAATATTTCAAGTAAATAAACAATTATTGTAAATTACAGGAGTCATATCATCCGGTGAAGCATCCTCTGGATAACTAGACAAGAAAAAAAAGCTTATAAGAAGAACAAGTAAGAGCATAAATTATAGTATGCAGTTCTGACATTGATTTGATCTTAATTAGAGAATCTAAACTAAAGCCCTTAATGATTTCTTTGTTGATAAAGAAAAGGAAAATATTTGCAAGGCATTCATTATACATCTTATTAGGAACTCTTGTCCTAACTATTCATAGAAAATAACCACTTAATACCAGCGATGGAAAACAAATGCTAATCCTTAGGGTAAAAGTATATATAGTACTAAAATTTAGGAGGGAACGTGCAATTGTGCCAATTATACATACATATATATATATACACACAACAAAAAATTTTAGGCTATATCTTTTTCTGATTACAAAAAAAAATTAGGCTGGAAAGTGTGGCCATCCTTTAAACTTTTCTAAGGTTTTCCATTGTTTGTAAAAGTTTAAAGATAAAAGGTATGAATCTGCCACTGATTTTATGTTATAGGAACAAATTGGCCATTGATGTATTTATGGGGGCAAATTATGCCATCAACGTTTTCAGTTTGGGAAAATAAGTGAGCGCCATTAAAGGTATTTGCTAACTTGGACACCCTTGACACAAATTGTTGTGAGAGGAAGAGTGGGATTTGTAAGGCAATGTATGGGTAACAAAAAGCCCATCATTTCTTGTTCTAATTATTAACTAACAACATCTAATTAATAGGGATGTTAATGGATTGGACATTCTCATATGCAACTTGTTATGTTGGATGCCCTGCTCATACCTTATTCATCACCCGTAGGGTGGACAATTTTGATATTTATATATCCTACCAATTTTTAGGAAAGTTGGGTAGAATAAAACTCATTTACCCACAGCTCACACAACCACAAGTATTTAGCTTACTTGATCCCATAGTAGCTAAATAGTAGTAAAAAATAAAATGGGAAATAACTAATTATTGCAACGTATTTATCTTCCTAGGTTCAATACTAACAGGATTAACTTTGGCTTATATTTTCAGTGTCCTATTTCATTTTTTATTTTATTTTCACAGGGTAAATTGCACTATCCCCAACCTTTAATTGTTGTCTCACTTCTAACCCTAACCTTCACTTTGTTCGTTGCATATCCCTAACATCAATAAAACGTTTCATTTTGGCCCCTTTTTGGACGGAAATTGTTATCTTTGATGGAAAAAGCCACGTCAACGGATTACTGTAGGGGAAAATACTTATTTTAAACCCTTTAAAAATCCCATTTGCCAAAAAAGCCTTAAAGCTTTTAAATCTAACAAAAAACCTTAAAGCTTTCTCTGGCCAACTTTTTCCTCCCTCTCTGACATCCCCATCTCAGCTGCCTCCTTTTCCAGCGAACGCCCTCCTACCTCTCATCCCTATCTGGCCTCTTCTCCATGGTGAGTTTGGTTGGCCGGTTTCCTTTTAGCAAATCGAGCCTCCCTCTCGCAACGGAATCAAGCTCGATCTTCAGTTGTAACTCTCGGTCCTCATGCACTTGTCGCCGAATTGCCGTCACTTACTCGCCACTAAATTGCCTTCGCCCACTGACATCGAATTGAGAGGAAGCCGAATCGGGCTGCTTTCTCTCGCTTCCTTCTCGCGAATAGGGTGAACTTGGATGAATCGCAATGAATCGCGACGAAATTGATGGAATTGGTCAAGGGGGAGGACCATGAATCGCGATGGAATCGGACAAAATTGGACCAGATCATAAGCAGGGATGACGGAGAGGAAGCGGGGATGGGTGAGCGACAACGAGGATGGTAAGTGGCAGTGGGTAAAGGAGGCAGACAAAGAAGAGAGCTGGCCGGGGATGGGAGGACAAGGCGGAAAAGGAGGCCGAAGATAGGGCCACTATAGAAGGATGAGAGGTAGGAGAGGTTAGCCTGATTTTTTGTTAGATTTAAAAGCTTTAAGACTTTTTTGGCAAAGGGGATTTTTATAAGGATTAACACAAATATTTTTCCCTACAATAATATGCTGACATGGCCTTTTCCGTTCGAGATAATGATTTCCATCCAAAAAGGGGCAAAAATGAAATGTTTTATTAAGGTTGAGGATACGCAACGAACAAAGTGAAGGTTAGGGTTAGAAGAGAGACAACAATTAAAGGTTGGGGGTAGCAGGTGCAATTTACCCTATTTTCACATGTTGTGACTATAATCCACTTCCTCCATTAAGTAACTAAAAAAAATGTAGAATTATTTTTAAATTTCTATTCCATAAAGCAACTAACTGAACATAATACACACGCACACATACACACACATAGGTCGGGTGTGGGCCAGGTGATTTAGAAACCCATTTCCCACACGAGCGCAATGGTTAAAAAGAAAAATATAGAATTATTATTTTTAAATTTCCTTTCCATAAAGCACTAACCGAGTACATATATATGCCAAATGTAGGGCAAGTGAACTCTAAACCTACACCCTACTTGAACCTAGCACGTGAAAAGAAAAACCCACATCTGACCTAGACTCATTCAATTGTGAAAAAAAAAAACTATTAGCTCGGATGCAACTAGATCTCGTTCGGGCTGGATCTCCATTGATATCTCTACTAATTAATACCTAAATCATTTTAAGATTAGGGGTGGCAAAATTTGACCTGACCTAAGAACCTGGACCGACCCACCTTAATTCAAACCCGACCTGACCTGATTTGACCAGAAAAGTCAATGACCCGAATCCAATTATACCCAACATGACCTGAACCTGAACCCGATTAAAGTGAAATCAGAAAAAACCTAAAACCCGAAATACCCGAACTTGGAATAACCCGAGTCCAAATTGGCCCGAACCCCAAAATAACTCAAACCCGAAAAGACCCGAGTTTAAAGTTGATAAGACCCAATTTCTAAGATTTGTTGAATTAGCCCATGACTTTATAAGATCATCAGATTTTGCCTTAAAAAATTGTCATATTTACCTCAAACTCTCTAGAGTTGACAAATTTGCCCCAAAATTTTTAATTTTTGCCTAGAACTTTCTAAAAATCTTCAATTCACACCCAAACTCTTCAATTTTACCTACATTGACCTTAAACGACATCTAGGGCTGCAAATTAGTACCCAAACTAAATTAATTTATATTTTTACACTAAATAATGATTAAATTCCTAAAAAATTATAACTCAAAGTGACAACATAATTTTAATGCATCTGATCCTACAAACTTCTTAAGTTCTAAAATGACCGAGTTTATAGTTTTATGAATAGAATTTGCAAATTTTTGAATTAGATATTATTATTAAAATAATTGTATATTAATATATTTATATCTAGTTGAATTAAATTTTTTAGATTATTTTTTATGGCTAGTAATTTTTTAGTTATAAGGTATCTAAATTTTGAAATTTTCATTTTAGTCACTTATAAAAAGTGCAACATAGGTCTCTAAACTTTTCAAATATTTGCATAAAAAATCAAATTATTTAATTTAAATTTTAGCAAAATCTAGATAAAAAATTGAATTAATCCAGTTATTCCAGCTTATGCACCAATAACCCGATTAGACCCCGAATATCAACTCGAATCTAACTTGAAATGCAAATAACCCAACTGAAGTTATCCAAGACTGAAATTGACCTGACCAAAATTAAACCCAAACCCAAATAAGACTTGTTATGGCCATTCTAGTGGGAAGCATGTTTGAGGAAGGTAAAGTGTTCTAAATTAAGGTTGGAACCTTAATTCAAGTCTACTTAGCAAGAATAAGGAAGCTTAGCAAAGTTCACTAAGTTCCTAGGAGATTTAGGCACTAAATGGGTTTAGGGGTAAAATGGTAATTTTGCATCTTGAAGAGCCGGGATGAGTCCCGAATGTTTTAAAATGAGGTTTTATAACTTAACTTTCAACTTTAACCCAAACTTGGAAGAAATAAACAAGAATTACTCAAGAATCACTAAGTTACCAAATATGGGGGACTTAAGTGAATTAAGCTTAATTCTTTGATGGCTTGTGTGTTAAGTGAGGGTTTAAGAAGGGGAAAGTGAGGGTGTGGCTGCCATAACCACGTTTTCAACTTTCCCACCCTCATTTTGCTCTCAAATTCTCCTTGGAATCAAGGTTTTCTTGGTGGAATAAGAAGCTATCAAGGTTTGTAAGCTAGGAGGAGTGCATTTCAAGCACAAAACCATGATTTTGGAGCTTGGAAGTGTGTTTTCTCCCATCCCCT
>KK903679.1:9576-32659 GCA_000696445.1 Aquilaria agallochum | reverse complement strand
GATTTGATTGGATGTGGAAACTTTCGCTGGCTCTATTTGTTTTTCAAGGCTGTAATTTATACTCCTAGCAATTTGTGCTCTTGTACAAATGTTTTAATGCATTTAGCATCTATTAATTTAGGAATGAACGTTGAACAATGAGTTTGTCATAGTTGTGGATGGGTTCTTGTGGCTGCTTTAGAAGTGGAAGAGGATCAAGTTGCACATGGAACTTGAACTTTTTCCTCCTAACCGTGTAGGACGGGTTTGTGATAAGAATACTTGCCCTGCGACAGGGCGCTTGTAATGGGGATACACAGGTAGGATTGAAGTTGTAGTTGAGCAGCTCACAGCATGGAGAGCAGCAAAAGCTGGCACCACAATGGAAAAGAAAAGCAAGGACAGAGGGAGAGAGAAATAGTTGGACCTTATTAAAATCTAATACTATATTTGGCTTTATTTGGGAATCACGTCTTAAATTAGTGTCAAGAGTTGGGATAAATTGTAAACTTTATAATAGGCTTTAAACAATTCTATGGTAAAAAAACAAGAAAGTGATGCATTCATGAAGAAGTATTATAGTGATGTCATATGTCTTATTACAATTTATTAACCTGTTAAACAGGTAATATATATGTAAGACATTTTAAAAATTAAATAATCAACAAAAAAATAAAAGATCATTAAATAATATAATAAAATGCAGAAAAAGTCACAATGTGAATAAATAATAAAATTTATGTTTTGTTATTAAAAAATATTGTACATATATGAATTTGTTGGTAAAAAAAAGGACAAAAATATAAGAAAAAAATGTTGCACTACTTGATTATATTTGTTGCATGTGAGTATTTGGAATGATAATAAAACATAGATGAAAAGATTTAAATGGTGTAGAAATTATAAAGTAAATCATATATTGAAAAATGAGATAAGAAAATGATTAAATCAATGTTATTAATTTGTATAAAAGTACAACAAAAGCATTAATTATCTTATACTAATGTATAAATGAAAAGAGTAATACATGGGAACAATAGAATAAAAAATTAGTAAAAAATATAAGTGCTTCATAGTGGGTAGAATTTGAGCACGTTGTGATTGGATACGTGAGTAACAAGTATAAGCCACTATAAGAGTAGTTTAAGTGGACTATATTAGGTAATACATATAGTTCGTAATGAAAATATAATGTAATTGTAATTTAAGTTTTGGATTACATGTGAATTCAAGGTAAAAGGACCGTAAAAGTGAATAAATTGTGAAATTTAGAACCATTAGCACATACAAGGACAAACGTATGACATTATTTAATTTGAGTAGGAAATGATGAAAATAAAAAATAAAAAAGGAAATTAATGTCTAATATATTGAAAAAAAATAATATTAAGATAAGCAATGAAGCATGTAGAGTTGGCAAGGGAATTTATAAATTTAGGATTTAGAAATTCCAATAAAAAGTATTATTGTTGTTATTTAGTATGAAAATGTCCTATTCGATAAAGATAACGCTTTTATTGTCCACAGAAATGTCATTATAAAGTTGAAATCTAATGAATGATATCGTTGTTCTTGAATCTGAAAAAGTCATATTGATAGTGAAAGTTGCCATTTTTGTATATATAATGTCATTAATAAGTAATAAAATTTTATTTGAGAAAAATATATGGGAAAACTATACCAATAATTAATTGATGACTAACTAAAAATTTATATAACTATAGTAGTAATATCAATATAAAAATTAGTAATATGATTTGCAACTAAATATATTAACTATTTCTTTTCATACCAGTCATTTTTATTCCACTACTATTATTTTATATACTAAGGCTCTAATGTAACATGATGACTATTTTTTTACATACTGGCTATTATGAATTATCTGAGTGTATGCAAAAGTACATCATTTGGAATGTCAATAAGATCTCTTGATTTATGCTTTTTTGTTTATTTCATTACCCTCATTTTACATGTCAGGTACCTCTAAAATTACATACCAGCCGTTTCTCTACATACTAAAAATTTACATTCCAATGTCTTAATTTTTATATCTCAGAATTCTTAAATTAAATATTAGTTATTTTTTTACATATCAATTATTTTCATTCTAGTGCCTCTTGTTTTATGTTCCAAGAACATCATATTATATACCGGTTATTTTTTTAAATACAGGTTATTATGAATTGTAGTATAGTATGTAATAGTATCTCATTCAGAGGGTAAATATGCTCTCTTGATATGTGCTTGTTTTCATTTCGTTGCCATTATTTTATATATCAGGTATCTATGAAATTACATATCAGTTATTTCTTGACATACCAAAAATTTACATCCCAAGATTGTCATTTTATATCTCGGCAACCTTAAATTACATACAAATTATTTCTTTACATATCAGTTATTTTTATTCTAATACCATCATTTTATATATCGAGGGTCTTATGTTGCCTACCAGTTATATCTTTACATATCAGTTATTTTGAATTGTACTATGGTATATAAAAGTACTTCACTCAGAATGTAAATAAAGTTTTTTTGTATGTGTCTGTTTTCAATTCATCACTTCCATTTTATATACCAGTTATCTGTAAAATTACATACCACTGATTTTTCTACATACAAAAAATTGACAAACCAGTATCCTCATTTTTATATACCAGTAGACTTAAATTACACACTAGTTATTTCATCATATACCAGTTATTTTCATTCCAGTACTATTATTTTACATATCAGATACCTTAACTTACATGCTATTTATTTTCATTTTAGTTCCTTTGTTTTACATACCGTGAGCCTTAGCTTACATACCAATTATTTCATTACGTTCTCGATATGAAAAATCATCTAATTTGAAATCTAAATACGGTTGGTTGATAGGTCACATGAAAAATTGTCATTTTTTATTTGGAGATTGTTTTCTTTTTTAATATATTGTTCTTTTGTCTTGAAAGATTGTTTTTTTTTATCGAACAAAGAAAATTCTTCGCTTTAAATTGCTTTTATTTCAATTGGAGCGATTATTTGCAATACAGGAAATTGGTTTCCTTTGACTTAACATAAATTATTTCACATCTGATTACTTATACAACCTTTAAAAAGTTTTTTCTCAAATATTAATGACTAGAGCAACGAATTACATTCATCAAAGCAAACAACACAAACGATCTCTTGAAATTGTGATACAGTTCACCCTCTTTAATGTCCATCTGAACAATATGATGCTCAACCACAAACCTGTCCTCAACTGTCATTCTAATAATGACTAACTAATTCTTTAGGTAAATTTATTGAACTTTCAGTATTAATATACTTCTTCCCATTGCGTATCCCCAACACTTCCTCAAAATCAGTAAATGAAATTTGATAGAAATTACCTTCGATTTCCATACAGCACCTACTTGTGTTGAAAAGATTCATTATCTAATATATCAGGTCAGCCTTCACATTCTCTACACTTATATCAAGCAAACTTTCAAATCTTGTTTGTTTAGTAGTATCAATCTTTTCATTCCTAAAACGCTTTACAATCTTAAAAAATGATTGTGGCTTACACTTTATACTTAATCGCTTTGACTTTCAACTCTTTTTTGGACTACTACTTTTATCTACATACTTCATCTACTCTACGTTTAACACATTCTTTCACCACTGCCTAATATCTCTTTTAACCTACATAAATTCAACTACACCATGAAAAACATAAAAGAATTTACAAAAATACTTGACTTAGTACTTTCATATCAAACACTTCATTCTTTGACTTCAACTCCATTTTTATCCGTTCAACATCTATTGAGCTTTATCATGATTTTTTTCTACTCAGTTTTTAATCATGATAAAGTACAAGGAAAAATAGAAGCAAATATTAGATATATACACTCACAAAAATCTACTCCAATACCGTTTTATATTCACATCATTTGCTTCATTTTCACCCTCCATCTCTACATGGTCAAGAAATTCAGAAATTTGCTCAAGCAACATAATTTTCTTGGGTGTCACTTTCATATTATCAATGTCCTTCATTTCTAGAAAACATAACCAGTAATTAAAACTAGGATAACAAATACAATAATACATATGTTGGGTTTCGGGAGCCAAATAGCGCAGTGAAATTTAACCGAAACCCTCCAGGATCCAAGTGAAACGGGGTAAACTAGGTGTTCGAAAATTTTCATACCTAATTTTCGGTTGAGATCTCTCACTCAACTGTAGAATCGAATCACAAAACTTGAACAGTTGACGTGTTTAAGCTCTCTATGGTATCCACACGAGCCTCTCGGAATCACCACGCTTCCACCGCGTCCCCGCAGATGTGTTTTTCTTGTGCTCGCAGTGCTAGCTTGCGTCTTTCAAGGAATTGTAAGAGAAGAGTGCAGCTGTCCTTTTTGGAAGGCTAGGGCAAGGAGACCTATGAATTTCTCACTAGAAGTTGTATTTATAGTGAGACTCAACTTCCATGGCTAATAGGTTTCAAAGCCCTAATCCAATTAGGCTTTAATTTCGGGCTTAAAAATAGCTCAACTATTGGGCCCATTATTAATATGAAATTATTGTGAAACCAAAACCCAAATTATTAGCCCATGCACTCTTATAATCCAAATAGCTCTATGTGTGCGGCCCAATAGGCTCTTACCACGTTGGCAATGATCATAAATCACATATGATCATAAGTAATGAGCGGTGTCTAGCAACACATCATTGCTACCCAAGTGACAAGATTGTCGATGATTCGACTAAACCTTTATGATCATCACCGATATATGCTATTGTNGGGTCGGTCCAGTACATAAGTTCTCTAACTTGTACCCATATGCAGACTACATATCTCATATTAGTCTCCACATATGCTAGTCGTTATGTATTATTGCAACCCATTCCACAATAATACTAGACTAGGGACGTTTGAAAATATCATTATTCTAGGGTTACAATTATGTTTGTTAAGTTACATAGAAACAAAATAACAAACCTAATTGCTGGATTAATGCCTTAATAAAATATCATGACTCAATGTGCAAAAATACAATCATCTCATGATTGGCCTTTTGGGCACAACACTAACAACATATACATATAAAATGCTATATCATATCTAGAAATCATTGTTCCAAACTAAAAAAATGTTACGCACAAAAATGTTATTCCTTGACATGAAATTGTCATGAATATATAAGACATTAATATATCGAGATAAGGTATTGCTACTTACGTTCTACTACGAAAAAACCCAGCCCCAATTGTATTCAGAAACTCATGTTTTATGTTCTCCTCAGATTGAATAGATACATATGAACGGTGCGTGATAAAAGACATAGTTAATGCTTTAATTGAAGGTAAACTAACATGAATTAACATACCAAATCACTTACTTTTTTTTAAACTCTAACAACCTTTTCCATAGACAAATTTCACATATTTTTTTAGTTGATTCTAGATCAAAAAATATTCAAACAAAGATTATACAACTTTTTGCAAATTAATACTTTCAAGAAAAAGATACACCGACTTTCATTGGAGGAGGTTGGCACATACCAGAAAAATCTTCTTCAATGCATGTGTTTTTTGATTTTCTATTTCTTCTCTCCTTCAATAACAATTACTATTTTTTATCTCATTTTTTATTTTACCTTTTAATTAGGTTATATCGTTTCAAATCCAATGGCCAAAATTATTACCCTAAGATCCAGTGGTTATTATTGATTCTCTACCTATGGAAAAGGAAACATGCTTCTTGTTGGAATATTTTGGAGATTTCCAGAATATTCTGGAGGTCAAAGATTTAATGTGCCTTATTACGAAAACAGTGTACAACTAGAAAATCTTAGTAATATTTTATTTTTAGGAGATTAGGATCTGTTTATTTGTTTCCTAAATTGTTAGTCTGTAAAAGAGGAAATTACCTAACTTAGGTTTCTTTAGCCTTATATTTAAACAGTGTAAAACTCTATGAGGAAAAATAAGCCAGTACTATTTCTGCATGGTATCAGAGCCAACCCTAATTTTCTAAACCATCTCTCTGTGTCCTTCCTCTGCCCAACATGTCTGAAATCTTGTCTGGATTTACACCTTCCAGCAACAATCAGCCAAACAATCCTACAACCTTAACTCAAGCCCCATACACTGATTCTCATTCTGTCCAGATCACCACTATTCACCCTAATTGTGATAATTTCCTGCGATGGTCTCAATTTGTTAGAATGTACATTCGAGGGCGGGGAAAGATTGGCTACCTCACTGGAGATAAGAAGGCACCAGCACCAGAAGACCCGACATATGCAACTTGGGATGCAGAGAATTCAATGGTTATGACCTGGCTCGTTAATTCTATGAACGGGGACATTGGGTTTAACTACATGTGCTACTCCACAGCCAAGGAATTATGGGACAATGTAAATAAGATGTATTCTGATTTAGGAAACCAGTCCCAAGTCTATGAGTTAACTCTAAAACTTGGTGAAATCTGGCAGGGGGATGACATTGTCACCAAGTACTTTAACTCACTAAAAAGGCTGTGGCAGGACTTGGACCTCTTCAATGACTACGAATGGAAATCGGCAGATGATGCCAATCACTATAGAAAAACTATGGACGACCATCGAATTTCCAAGTTCCTTGCTGGACTGAATGTGGAGTTTGATGAAGTAAGGGGCAAGATCATTGGTAGATCAACCCTTCCCCAAATGAGTGAAGTATTTGCAGAAGTTAGAAGGGAAGAAAGCAGAAGAAATGTCATGCTGGGAAAAAAAGACACCAATGTGATGGCTGACACTTTTGCCTTAGTTGCCTCTGATGAAGTGGCAAATAAAGCTGCTAGATTTCAGAAAAAAACTGAGGAGAAGCCACGGGTTTGGTGTGATCACTGCAACAAACCTCGCCATACAAGGGAAACCTGCTGGAAGATCCATGGAAAGCTAGAAAATTGGAAGAGTAAAAGGACCAATGACAGGTTCAGCCACGCAACACCTGCTGCTAATGAGACTGAAACAAGTCCCTTCAGCAAGGAGTAGATGGATCATCTCCTAAAGCTGCTAAAGTCTAGTGTGTCTTCTGGTATTCCTCATGTTTCTCTTGCACAAACAGGTAGTGAATCTAGTGCCTTATTCTGTTTTTCGAATTCTGCTCCTTGGATCATTGATTCTTGAGCCTCTGATCTTATTCCCCATGTTCTGGTAATAAAAAAGTAAAAACTGCAGATGGTAGTTTCTCACCCATTGTAAGGAAAGGTTTGATAAAACTCTCCAAGAGTATTGATCTTGAATCTGTTCTACATGTTCCCAAACTAGCCTGCAACCTCTTATCTGTCAGCAAACTTTCTAAAGATTATAATTGTCATGTTGTTTTCCTTGACACTTACTGTGAAATTCAAGACGAGACCTCAGGGAAGAAAATTGGCAGTGCTAAGATGATAGATGGACTCTATTACTTTGATGGGGACTCTCCCGATAATAAAAAGGCTCAGGGCTTCAGTAGTGTTAGTTCTGATCCTGTTTATGAACAAAGAATGCTTTGGCATTCTAGACTAAGACATCCTAGTTTTCAATACCTTAAGTACTTGTTTCCTGATTTGTTTAAGGGGTTCAACCTTTCTTTACTTCAATGTGAAAGTTGTTATCCATCTAAGAGTCATCGTACTACTTATTTGAAAAAACCTTATATTCCCTCAAAGCCATTTTATTTAATACACAGTGATGTTCGGGGACCTTAAAAAATCACCACAATTTCAAGGAAAAAATGGTTTATCACCTTTATAGATGACCATACACGTTTATGTTGGATTTACCTGATGAGTGAAAAATCTGAAGTAGAAAATCTGTTTAAGGCCTTTTACAAAATGGTTGAAACACAGTTTCAAACTAAAATCAACATTCTTTATACTGATAATGGAACTGAGTATTTCAATAAACATTTGGGAGTTTTTTTAAAGGAAAAAGGTGTTCATCACCAATCTACATGCGTGGATACTCCTCAACAAAATGGTATTGCTGAAAGGAAAAATAAACATTTACTTGAAGTAACTCGTGCTATCATGTTTTACTTGAATGTTCCCAAATATTTATGGGGAGAAGCTAATTTGACAGCCTCATACTTGATTAATAGGATGCCTACCCGAGTTTTAAAATATAGCACACCTTTGGATTACTTCAAAACTATTTTTCCTATGTCTCGAATCCATTCAGATTTACCACTTAGAATTTTTGGATGCACTGTTTTTGTCCATATTCCTAACAACTCTGGTTCAAAACTGGATCCTAGAGCTGAAAAATGCATTTTTGTAGGATATGCACTCAATAAAAAGGGATATAAGTGCTTTAACCTTCAAACAAAATTTTTTTTTGTTAGTATGGATGTCTATTTCTTGGAAAACAAACCTTACTTTCACAAAAATTATCTTCAGGGGGAGAATGAAGTAGGGAATGATAATTTTTGGGATTTATTTGTTGTTCCTGTTCCACTACCAAATACAATTTTAACTTCCCCTGGCAGCTCTGAATCCATTAAACAAAATCAGGAAAATTCAGTTTCAAATAATAACAGTAATAGGAATCCTTGTCAGACTATGCTAGGTACTATTGTATCTTCAACAGGGGGAGAAACACTACAAATGGATAAAAAAAATCCAAACACTGAGCTTCTAGTTTCTACTCGGAAGAAAACCCATCAAGGTAGTCAAGATCCAACTTTGATTCAAGGGTCTGACCAGTCAAAAACCCCAGAGGCTGGTACTCAGACTTCCACAGGTACTTCAGTCCCGACTCCTAATCCTACTCCTTTGATTGCTAATCCTTGTTTACCTTTTGGTCCTAATACATCATCTGATTATGATATTCCTATAGCCATTAGAAAAGGAACCAGAATCTGTACAAACTTTCCTAGATATCCTATTGCTAAATATATTTCTTAAAAAAGGCTGTCTTACACTCATAGGGCATTTACCTAAAAAATTTCACATTTGTTTGTCCCGAAAAATATTGAGGAAGCTTTGAATGACCCAAACTAGAAGTTAACAGTTATGGAGGAGATGAGTGCTCTGAGAAGAAGTGGCACATGGGAAATAGTGGACTTACCCAAAGAGAAGAAAACAGTGAGGTGTAAATGGGTGTTTACTGTGAAATGCAGAGTTGATGGTAGTGTTGAGAGATATAAGGCTAGGCTGGTTGCTAAAGGTTTCACTCAAACCTATGGAATTGACTATCAAGAAACCTTTGCCCCTGTTGCTAAAATTAACTCAATACGAGTTGTACTGTCTCTTGCTGTTAAATTCAAGTGGTCATTGTGTTAGCTAGATGTAAAAAATGCTTTCTTGAATGGAGACCTAGAAGAAGAAGTTTACATGAGCATACCACCAGGATTCAAGGTAAAATATGGACAGAATCAGGTCTGCAAATTAAAAAGATCTTTATATGGTCTAAAACAGTCTCCTAAAGCCTGGTTTGAGCGTTTTGGGAAAGCTGTAAAGGGCTGTGGCTATCATCAAAGTCAGACTGACCATACAATGTTTTACAAGCATAGCAAGGAAAGCAAGGTTGTAATTCTAATTGTTTATGTAGATGATATAATTTTGACTGGTAATGATCTTGAAGAACTGGGAAAGCTTAAGAAGAAGCTGGCTACCTTGTTTGAGATCAAGGACCTAGGTGCTCTAAAATACTTTCTTGGAATGGAAGTTGCAAGATCCAAGGAAGGTATCTTTGTCAACCAACGAAAGTATATACTTGACTTGCTTGGTGAAACAAGTTTACTTGGGTGCAAACCAGCTGAAACTCCTGTGGAACCTAATTTCAAGTTACAACCTGCTAATGCTGAGGAAGTGCAGAACACAGAACAATACCAAAGGCTTGTTGGAAGACTAATTTACCTATCTCACACTCGCCCTGATATAGCTTTTGCTGTAAGTATGGTAAGCCAGTTTATGCATTCTCCTGGGCCAAGACACTTTGATGTTATGTACAGAATTTTAAGATATTTGAAGGGGACACCTGGAAAAGGGTTACTATTCAAAGACCATGGGCATCTACAAGTTGAAGCCTATACAGATGCAGACTGGGCAGGGAGTGTTTCTGACAGACGCTCTACTTCTGGCTACTGTACATTCATTGGAGGCAATCTAGTTACCTGGCGAAGCAAAAAACAGAATGTGATGGCTAGGAGTAATGCTGAAGCTGAGTTCAGAGCAGTAGCTCATGGAATCTATGAAGTCTTGTGGATTAAAAGACTATTGGAAGAATTAAAAATCTCTAATCCATCTCCCATGAAAGTTTTCTGTGACAATAAGGCAGCTATCTCTATTACTCATAATCTTGTCCTCTATGATAGAACGAAGCATGTGGAAGTTGACAAGCATTTTATCAAGGAAAAAATTAAAAATGGACTGATTTGTATGCCTTATGTCTCTACTGCAGAACAGATTGCTGACATTCTCACTAAAGGATTGCCTTAAAGACATTTTGAGAAGCTAGTGAACAAGCTAGCTATGGAAGACATCTTCAAACCAGCTTGAGGGGGAGTGTTGGAATATTTTGGAGGTCAAAGATTTAATGTGCCTTATTAGGAAAACAGTGTACAACTAGAAAATCTTAGTAATCCTTTATTTTAGGAGATTAGGATCTGTTTATTTGTTTCCTAAATTGTTAGTCTGTAAAAGAGGAAACTACTTAACTTAGGTTTTCTTAGCCTTGTATTTAAACAATGTAAAACTCTATGAGGAAAAATAAGCCACTACTATTTCTGCACTTCTCTACCATGGAAGGACCCATAGATTTTTCAAAACTCTAATGCTAAACATTGATGCTATTCTCACACAAAATCAAAGTTTATATGATTTTACAGTTGGTAATAAGTTGAGCCTATAAAGAGTAGCTTAATATTGAGCTTAATTCAAGCTTGATCAAGTAAAGTCTTATCAATCTTAAACTTGGATATGGGTTTGAATTATCATAAATTATCATGTAAAGTCTTAGCAAATTTAAACTTGGGATTTTCCATCAAGATCTTTTAGAACATTTTGACAAAAAGAGTGTGGTTAAAGAGATGTATATCCCTAAGCCATAAACCTTGTAAGCTTTTTGGTAACATCATCAAAGTCCTTAAAAGTATACGCTAGACTCTCGTTGAGAGAATCGGCACAAAAGCTGATCTCGACCTATGAACTCCACCCATCGACCTAGTTAACTCTCCACTTTTGGTATACATTCATTTGACCCTTGATCTTTTTTACTCCCTCTGTCCTGAATTATTTGAAACATTTCAATTTGGCACAAAGTTTTAGGCGAGATGCATTTTTGGCACGGTTTCTTGTTTTGCCCTTGTCTTTGTCTTCAGCTTCCACCTTCTGTCTCTTTCATCACCTTCGTCTCTGGCTTTTGTCTAGATCTCATCACTTTCGTCCAGTCCCTTTGTCTAGTCACCCTGTTTAGTCACGTCGTTGCCTCATCTGGTCGCATCATTTTTGGCTCTTACTCGCTTCCAACCTCGATTGTGTCACTTTTGTCCCAAATGCGTCAATTGTCGTCCCCGTCGGGTCAATTGCCATCTCCAATGGGTTGACTGCATCATCGTCTCCATCTAGTCGATTGCCCCTGCCATCACGTTGATTGCGCGAACCCACAACCTCCTTGCCACTCACAGATCCTTAACTTAGTAGCGGACGGCGGCAATCAGCGTCAAATCGTTCTGGGCCGGATGAAACGAAGATTGAGAACAAAGATGATATGGCGAAAGAGAAAGAGTGGTAGTTTGTTGGGAAGGGGAGAAAAGTTAAAATAGGGTTATAATGGTAAATGGTATGTGGAAAGTTTACTAAATAAGGAAATATTTCAAAGAATTTAGGATGACCCAAAAAAGAAAGTGTTTCAAAGAATAAGGGACGAAGAGAGTATTTGGTTTGTTTAATTTCGTTCCTTCTCTGTTTTTGCAATTTAATCACTGGCAGTATTATTCTTTGTCTTCTTACCATCCAATTTTCATTTACTTATTTTAGCCATGAATTAACTTGACAAACTGATCCTAGTTAGAATTATAATTTTATGCTAGTTATCCAATTGTCCGAATAATTTAATTTGGTTCATTTTTTTTCCTTTTTAAGCTAGGAAAATAATTAAATCATGACTTACTTTCAATAAATTTTTAGAAAATTGTATTAGTGGACTTGGCAAATTCTCTAGATAGATTTATTTGTTTAAGTTTGATTGGTCTAATAAGACACTATTTGAATAAAATGCCTTTTGAAAATCTTGGTGGATTAAAATCCTGAGATCAAATTCAATGAATGATACATAAATGAATTTCATATGCACTTGGTATGGTAAGATTCATGATTTAGAATTAAAATCAAATAAAATTTTAAAGAATATTTAACTAAGGATTGGGTATTAAAGAAATAATAATTTAGGAAAAGACAAAATTGAACCCTCATGGTATCAATTTTGGGTGTTAGAGGTCTTAACATAAGTGACTTATGAATCTTAGAATCTTTCATAGATTATATTAATTGTCAAATCAACCTAACAAAATAAATTATTGGCAACCCTTCAACACGTTGCCACAATTAGTAAACGAATAAAAAAAATATGATGTGCAAAGGAAAAGGGAGAGGAAGAGGAGGATAGGCTCATTTGGATGATTCTAAAATGAAAGTACTTCTCATGGCAAATTAACTGAGATTAAGAGAATTTTTGTGATTTTTCCATTGACAGTTTTAAGTAAATGGACTATGTCGCAAGCTTTTGCCAAGTTTAGGGAGCCAACATTTATTGAATACTAAGTTGGAAACTAAATAGCATGAGTTATCTAAGTTGAGAGTCAAATATGTATTTAGGTCTTTTCATTTTATCAAGGTTGCTAACGTTTTGGTTTAAGAATAAAGAATCTATATAAAGTGTGTCAGTAAGTGGAGCTCCTTTCATTCATATACTTTGCTTCTAAATTCATGTTATTATATTAATTTGGCCATACATGTTCCACCCCCAATTTTGCGAATTTGAAAAATGAAACGCCTAACAAATTCGTTTAGATAGCCAAGAGCCAGCATACAAGGTTGGAAGTTGTAGTAAGATTTCTATCATGGTTTGGAGAAATCCGATCCAATTTGGACTGAACACCACTGCAGCAACTCGCTTGCGTGAACCAGGAATCATAGTATTAGCCATTTAAATTGTTGCAACGTGGCTCATTTTCTATCTCATCTGAAAGGCAACTACTAGCTTACAAGAAGCCAAAACACCTAACTTACGGGTTTATAAAAATTTAGGAATATCAAGAGGACCCGAAGAATTCTGTTAAAGTGTTGCAAATTGTGAAAATTTCAGTTTGCCAACGTCTAGTTCTTGTTGAGGATATTGATTTTTGCACTCCAATCTTGTTAATTTCTACTCTTGGTTGCAAACTTGAAATAAATGTTCCTTTTTGGTTTTTGCAACTGCATGCAAGGCACTTGTTCTTGGTTCTTTAACTCCTTAATGAAGTTTTTAGTTTCTTGTCCCTTAACCTCTTACTCTTTTTCTAGCTCCTTCAATGGAGATTTAAGGTTTTCGACATCATTCAACCATAGAGATTCTTGATTTAGCCACAAAATGCAAGCGCCTTCGGAGATGAATTGTCCCTAACCTTTAGTCATTATTTCATTTTAGTCTTTAACCTATTGAATATTCTGTTTTAGTCTTAAATCTATTAAAACATTTCATTTTAGTCCTAAATATATTGAAAATGTTTCATTTTGGTCCCAATTTGATGAAATTGGTTAACTTAAAGTATTTGTCTGATAACAACTTTTTATATTATAATTTAAACTACCTAGTAACTGTCTTATAATAAATTTAATCTGTATAATAATTTTTTAATAGTTAGTGAAAAATTCAAATCATTTTTTTTTCTCTCTGTAAATTAAACTTATTTCATTTAGAAAGAAAAAAAATATTAATTTAAATTATCTATTTATTGTCAAAAAAATATTAAACTATTTAAATTTACTGAAAAACAGTTACTGAATATTTAAATTAGAATTTCAAAAGTTTCTGTCAGACAATTATTCTGAGTTAATAAATTTCATCTTGTGATGGACCAAAATAAAACAATTTTAATAGGTTTAGGACCAAAACAGAACTCAATAAGTTAGGGACTAAAAGAAACAATGACTAAAGGTTAGGAACCATTTATGCAATTTACTCTATTCATTAAGTTAGGGAAGAAGACAATGCACAACCATGCTCCCGTTAAAGGAAATACCCAATCACATGCTATTGTTAAGTCAAAGAATGAAGGAACTTGGGGATGTTGGTGATGTTGGGCACCTTGCTACTCCCTCCACTAACTATGCACAAGGATACAGGTGTCTCTCCTCCTTCAAAGTTGCCCAAGAAATTAAGGGTATGATGTAATTGATCAAGTGCAAAGGTTACTTGCACTCAGCTTATTGTAGTTCGGTGATCACACTAAGAGCTTGGTTTTTCATGGTGAAGCCAAATGTATACAAAATGGTATTGGAAGCAAGCAAGTTTGTAGCGGAAATAGTTTTTTACAAAGAGACACCAAGGCCGTATACTGGATGTCTTTCTTAACAACTCGAATTTAATGGAAAACATAAGTCAAGAACGGTTTCGAGTGAGAATAGTTTCGAGTAAAAACAGTTCCTTTCAAGCTTTAAAAGTTTCTAGTTTGACAAAAAAAAAAAATCGCTTATGATATAGCCTTTTTACCTCAAATTCTAGGGCAAAAACAGGTTTCTATGATGATGATGATGATAATTGCATGAGTTCCACACATGAGAAGCAAAATCTTGGGGCATGATTGCAGTTCGATGGCTACTAAAAATGAGAGAACAAGATGAGATGGTATTAGTTCGATCACATTAATAAACATAATTCCATTATTGAATGTGACAGAACAAGATAATAGTCCTATTTCATGTCGAAATACATTTCATTAACGTGGGCTTAACTGGCAACGACGAGGCTCGAATCAACAACATTATTTTTTCTTTGTTTTTTTTTTTCTTATTTTCTTTCCACATAGTGATTCTTACTACAGGTCATTTCAAATTCTTTTCATATAGCCGAGCACTTTTTTTTTTCGTTGTTGTGAAAAACAGAGAACAAACTCGATATTGGGATTGTTGCTGCCACCGTAGTTAATTTTCTTGCGCCATATACTTGTTGAGTAAGTTGCATAAATGATCCCTCACCTTTAACTATTATTTTGTTTTAATCCTTAACCTATTTAATATTCTATTTTGGTCCTAATCCTATTAAAAAATTTCATTTTGATCCTAAATATATTAAAAACATTTCATTTTGATCTTATTGGATGAAATATGTTAACTTAAAATATTCATCTGATAAAAAATTTTTATACCATAATTTAAATTATCTGGTAATTGTTTTATCATAAATTTAATCTGTATAATAATTTTTTTATAGTTAATAGAAAATTCAAATCATTTTTGCTCTTTCTGTAAATTGAACTTATTTTATTCAGGAAAAAAAATTATTAATTTAAATTATTTATTTGCTACAAAAAATATTAAACTATTTAAATTTACTGGAAGACAGTTACCAAATATTTAAATTAAAATTTTAAAAGTTTATGTTAGACAATTATTTTGAGTTAATGGATTTCATCTGGTGAGGGACCAAAATGAAATACTTTTAATAGGTTTAGAATTAAAATAGAATATTCAATAGATTAGAAACTAAAATGAAATGACAATTAAAGGTTAGGGACTATTTACGCAATTTACTATATACTTATTATACGCTTCAAAGTGTTTGCTTGAAGCAAATTGAAAGCTGTCGTATACATAATCTCAGGCGGAAACAAATATTTGGTATAGATGTGATGTACTTAGTACACATTGATGCGAATCTTATTATTTTGGATGAATTACATTTTGCTCCTTTCTATGTTAGAAACCTTTTAAAAGTCAACTACGGTTTTAAACATCCTACATTTGTCATCTACTGTTCCTTTTGAAATTTAAAATCAATGAATTAATTACACTTTGAGACCTTAACTTTTAATTCTCTTTTAAGTTTTTTTTCCTTAACATATAAATTGCTTAATTATTATTTTTTTCAAATGACATAATATATCGATATGTGTTTTTCCTTTTTACTTAGTGTATTATTCTTTTTCTTATAATTCAATTTTTATTTACTTTTCATTGTTTATGTATAATTTCTTTTTATTTTTTTAAATTTCTAATCACCTCTAATTAATAATTCCATTTTAATTTTTTAAATTGGTTGTTACTTTTTAGCCCCTTCACCTTTTTCAAAACTTATAATGGTAACTATTAAAGCAAGAATCAAATAAATGGTACGGCTCGTTTTATAATAATATGGAAACAATAAAATCCACTTTATTCAAGTTAATGAAACATTTGGGCATTTTAACAAAGTTTTAGTTTTATATACTTATTAATTAACTAATTATTTTTAAGGAACTCTCATTTAGTAAAATGTATCATGATTTCCTTAACTAAAAATGACACTAGCCCTTGGAATAATTGTGACGGTTAGAAAATGGAATACAACATAGAGCAATGTTGCTCATTGAATAGCACCATCTATTGAGTAAGAATAATGACAAAGAAGACTTTCCATAGGAATATAAATGCTAAGTGTTGGTAAATTGTAACCCAAAAGATTGTAATATCTTAGTGATCTTAATTTCACTTGATGTCAAAGATGAAGCCAAAGAATTATGAATGAAAATCATTTGAGCACCTGAGAAATTGTTAAATAATTAATAAGCATTGTTTTTTAACAATACATTCTTACAAAACAATTAATTAATGAATAAATATATAAAAATAAAATTTTAACAAAATTACCAATTATGTGTTAATTGAAACAAAAGTGATTTTAAAGTTTTCATATTATTTAAATATAAGCCTTATCATTCCTTTAATTTTAGATTTAATACTTATCATGATAAGTTTTGAAAAAAAAATGTGAAGGACACTTATAAAGCTTCTAAATACAAATAAATAAATAAATAAATAAATCTAATCATTTTAAAAAAAAAGGTATTCGTAATCAAAGATATTTTAAAATTGAAAATATTAGGATAAAAAAATGAACAAAAAATGAAAGAAATAAAAAAATAATCTTAAGAAAAAAATAATTAGGAGATGGTAAATTGAAAGAAACTATATATATATATATATAGTAAGAGTGAATAAATACCATGGACAAATTGATATAAATAAATTCAATTTTATATCATATTCTGAAAACTAACCCACAGGTCCTCTTAACCCAACTTAGATCCACCTCAAACCCGAAAATAATCTAATCTCATTAACACAATTAATTTAAACCGAACTATCCCTTATATGTTTTCCTCTTTGAAATCCACCTCAATGCTCTCGCGGCCACGATCACGTGAATTAATTTTTTTTTTTTCATTGCTTTCAACGGAATACACACACACACACACATAGAATGGTCTCAAGTCAACGGAGGGTGCTTATTAATATTAGCCAAATAATGAATATCTCAAAGCAGATGAGCACAAAGCGACTTGAGCCAGGTGGATATCTAAAAAATAATGAACCCCTTTTTCTAAATCGGTAATAATTTGTTGCTTAATTTTTATTTTATTTATTAAGAAAACTTAATGTATATATATTAAGTAATAATTATTTTTCTGAGCATAAAATTAATAAATAGGCTTAAAAATCACCTAGTTACAAGGAAAAATGCACCAATCAGGCAGCACTCGACAAGCGTGCACTTAAAAAACAACAATAAGAAGAAGAAGAAACAGAAACGAAATCGCACGTTACACGTATTCTTTTAATTTCCATAAAAAATAAAATAACGGAATTTTAAATATAAAAGGACTATGTGCACCCACTTGATTTTCATTTGCCCTATAATTATTTTAACACATACTCTATATAATTCACTTTTGTATAATAAACACTAATAATTTCACATGCGTATTAACTGTAAACAATAGATTATTTAAATAAGTTACTAACTGTTTAATTTAAAATTACTATATATATATATATAGTAAGAGTGAATTTTGAAACATTGAGAGTGTACGTGTACTTAATATATACCAAATCTCATGGGTGGAAGTGCGATCGACCCTAAAATTAAAGTTCTACAACCGGTTCGAATTAATTTTAGTCAATTGACCCGGTTGAAATGATTTATTTTTATTTTTATATCTTTTTTACTCTAAATAAATTTTAACTAAAATATAATGTTTTCTAGCTGTAATAATCCAATGAAAATACAATTTTAATAACTTTATTAAATTTTTATGAATTTTTCTAATTTAAGACATTAAAAAATAAAAGTTGAAAAAAATTTAAAAACATTATAAAAATTTATTTTCAAATAGATCATTACATTTACATAATATTGGATTTTCAATAAAATTAGTTTTAGGCAAAAGAAAATGTAAAAATAAAATAAGTCAATTGACTTAAATTAAAATGAATTAGATCTTCTTTTACATTGCAAGGTGAATCACTACAAGGGAAAAACAGATTAGCGACTGAAGAAATATTCGCTAATTGCGACTGACTAGCAACTAAAACATTCAGTCGTAAAAACATTAGTCACTCGTACGTAGTGATTAAAATTGTTAATCGCTACCTTTTCGAATTAGCAATTGAAAAGTTAGTCGCTAGAGTAGCGACCGAAAATTCAGTCACTATTAGCAACTGAACAGTTAGTCGCTAAGTGTGACTAACTTTTCAGTCGCAAGCTGCCTTTTTTTAAACATAAATCATCAACCCAAATTTGTATATATATAAATAATTTAAAATATTAAATATATAAATGTATATATACATAATGAATTGCTTATATATATATATATATAAATGTATATATACATAATGAATTGCTTATATATATATATATATATATATATATATAATATGAAAAAAATGAACAAAGAATTTATAAAGTCTAAAATAAACAATTAAAATAAATACAAAATTGGCAATATTATTCAAAGAAAATAAAAAACAATAAATTTTTGGCCAACAATTAAAATAATAAACTAGAAAAACTGAAAGTCGTAAATGGTGTTGGGGGGTTGGTCACCAATAACATCCTCTTGAAGCTGATCCTGTGCAGTCGTAGGATGACGGTCACCTGAGATGTCTTGCGTCTCCGGTACACAAGCTTCGGCCTGGGACAGGCCAACGATATTAAGCCAGGAAGATACCTTTACTGAATAATATGATTGCTGCTGTGCTAAGTGTGATATCCGCATGGACCCACTCAAATCGATGAATGGCTGGAGATGAATGGATATAGGAATCTGGTGCTAAGAACCTGCCATTATCGTACCCGGCTGAGTCGAGGAAGAAGGATGGTGATAAAATGTTGGCGCCGGTGTTGTATGAGTTGTTTGCTTATGAGATCTAGTCGACTATGGGTATGATGATGAAGAAGGTTGTGCCGGCTGTGAGCCCATTATACCATAATGAGAGGGATGAACATGCTATGACTGTGATCTAGTCACAATATAAGATGCCCTTCCACCCAACCCTCTAGGTACGAGACCGGGATCAACACCAGTTAGGAGGGTCCCTTGAGTAGGCACGCGGCCAAGGTACATTGTAGCAACAACCATGAAATCAAATCCCAATCGTGGGCCTTGCAATCCAATCCTAGACTGCATGAAGACGTTAAAGATGTAGACCCTCTCATCAGTTTGGTCCTAACGAGCCTGTTGAGCTGCCATTTATTCCTGAACTACGGTTAACTGAGACCGGAGCTCCGCATTCTCTTTACGGAACTGCTCAGTAACATCATCCTTATAACCCTACATATTAAATAACGTTAATTTTAAAAAAAATAAGGAATTTAAATTTAATAAAGTTGGTAAGATATAATGAAATAGTACTTCGAATCGTGCACGGTGATATTAATCAATAAATGCTAATATATGTAGGACCCCGATCTAGACATCTTTGTGTGGCCGACCGACCATCGTCTCCCATGACAGCGGACAAAAGGTGGGATGTCTCGACGGATTGGGGTCATACCTCCATATGACCTCCTCCTCATACTTGGCCTAATTAGAAACAAAGTAAGTAAAAACGTTAAATGGTATATATAAATAAAATATTATTAAATTTTGATTATTACATACCGCTTCATCTATCTACTTCTGAGATAGAACTTCACTCGTGGGTCCTCGTCGTGTCAACATTTGGCGAATAAAGTCGCCAAATTGCAGGGGTTGACCTTCTCGAGTCTAGGAATTTAATTCAAGATAAATTAGTAAGAAGAACAATATAATTATAAAATCATGCATGTAGTTATCAATTAATATAATCATAAATTAGTAAGAATAACAATATGGTTATAAAATCATACTTATTTCATGAAAGTTATTTTCATACCAAACGATCATAAAGCATTTGCTTCGTATGACTTCCCAGTGAATGCTTTTGTGGCTTTACACCAGGAGGAGCATCCTTGTCGAGCTACAAAAGAAATTGGAAACTAACATAATTAGTAATATGAATTAATCGAATAATAGATTAGCAATTAAATATAATAGATTATTTTACCCTATTATGCTTCATGACGTCACTGACGTGCTGGAATCTTTCACCATTCCAGTGGCAAATAAAACTCTCCCAATGGTGCGGTTGGATTACTAATGGATGAAAAGGATAAATGAAATTGAAGATGTTATTTGGTAAGACGTTATTGAAATGTGCCTTGACAATTGCGCCCTGCAAATTAAATAACTTGTTCTTGTAGCGGTCCCTTATCTGCCTGTAGACTCATTCATGATTTTTTTGGTCGTCCAATGGATCCCAACGGTAATATTGCTAAAATAATAAAGTAAAAATTAATTAGTTTTTAAAACAATATATAATATTGAAAATTAAATGAAATAATTTATATAAACATCAACTTATGTAATTACCTACAACTGAGCTAAATACTCTTCACCTATTTCCCGCTTAACGTCTTTCCATTCAGGGTACTCACTCTTAAACAATGACAGAGATATGCTTGTGTCCGTTGAACCCTGCTGTCAATGATGAACCTACAAAGAAATTGATGACATAAGTTATAAAGTAAAAATTTATATTTATGAAATATATGAAAATTGAAGAATGTAATGATACCTATGACAACGGGTCAATAACCTTCCGCTATGAAGGGGGTATTGGGTCATCCCTAGGTGGCACCTGCTTGTCAAGGCTTGAATCTAGATGCTGGGGAGGAGCGTCGGCTTGGTAGGCTAACTGCTGGTTCTCTGAACCACATTCCAATGCCACTGATGGGCTGGTAGAATGGGCCGATGGAAAATCGGCTGATGAATAAAAACTGAACGGGTCAGGGAACTTGACCTTGACCGCCTCTTGGCTATAGAGCAGGGCCATAAATGTACTGGCCTCGAGCCCCGTGGCCCTGATGCACACCACCTTGCATGGCATCAGAGGATGATGGAGCAGATCGACATCCTCTAGACGAATGATCTAAATGTCCTCCTCTATGCTAATCCATCTTTGCGTTTAAGATAAAATTTACCACTTAATCACAAATTTACTGCTTATCATCAATTTATAATAACTTTTAACAATTCCAATAAATTATAAAACGTCAGAAATATTCAAAATTTGTAGATAATTAAAAAAATGTGTAAGAAATAAAATTTTATAAAAATTATATATAAATAATAAAACCTCTAACAATTTCTAAAATCTCTTACAAGTTCAAAAATTTCTAACAATTTCTGAAATTTTTAAAATTTCTAACAATCTCTACAATTGCTAACTATTTGTAAGAATGTAGGAAATATTATCAACTAAAAAATTATTTATAAAAAAATAACAAATTTTTCTAAGAACCTAACAAAAATTTCTAACAATGTAACAAGAATTGAGAACATGAAAATAAATTAAATTCCTATTAATTTCTAAAATATTAACAACAAAAAAATGGTCAAATTCGAGTAGAAACTAACACACATTAAATAAATAAGGAAAAATAAAAGAGTAAGAGTTAAAAAATTATCAGATTGTGGTTGTTGTAGAAGTTCCACTTGAAGAATTGTTTAGAGCATTTCTAGAAGGTTGAAAGTGAAACAAATGAATTCAAATGGCCAAAAAAGGGTTTTTATAGATCGAGGTGAGTAGCGACTAAATTAATTACAAAATTATGAAAATCCTTTTTCAGTCGCTAACAAGGGTGCAACTGTCAATCAGCGGTTGGCAAGACTAATTAGCGATTGACTATTTAGCCGCTACTAGTGATTGAAACATTTAGTCGCTATTTAATAAATTCAGTCGTTAATCATTAAATTAAGTCACTAATAGATTTTAAATTCAATTGCTAAATTAAATAATTTAGTTGCTAGTTTTGAATATTATTTTTTTTATATATAGTTTCTAATATATTAATCATATTAGTAAAATATAACATATTATATTTACAATAGCTAAATTTTAATTTTTGAAAATTGTAATATATTATTTTCAAGATAAATTATGTTTAGTCAAATTATATATTATGTCAAACTAAATGTTAATTATACACACACACACACACACACACACACAAAATTTAATATATTATGTTGAAGATAAATTATGTTTAGTCAAATTAAATATAATTATGTCAAACTATATTATATTATATTTGTAATAAATAATTTATAATATTATAAATACTAATTGGATTGACTCAAAATATTATTTAGTCCAATTAACTCTAACATGTTATACATAATTGCAGCATTACAATTAACGGAAGCAATACATTAAATCAATTTGATTGTTTGGATTCTAAAACATCTTTGCCTACTTCCTCCTCTGAATGGTCACATTCTGCATGGTGGGTGTCTAATATAGACAAATAACGTTTTTTTTTTCTGAGACTACTTCACCAACAATGTTAAGATCAACGAGTATTAGACCTGATTCAATGTTTCTAGTATCATGTATCATGTCGACATATCGTATATGATTTTGCTGGTATGGCAATGTCGTTTGCTGCAAAATCGTTAGCTGCCTGGACATTAATGGAGTTCGATTCAATATAACTATGTAGTTTCACCTTTATTACTATCCACCATTGCTGTTGGGATAAATGTGGATACTGAC
>KK903678.1:23309-34784 GCA_000696445.1 Aquilaria agallochum | reverse complement strand
GGGTATTTTTGTACAAATCATGTTACATTTGTACCAATTCCTTTATTTGTATAACTAATGTGGCCAGCAAATTTCTTCAACTAATTCAACTGATCCATACCTGATAGAATATTTTTTTCGACGGTGGAATATTTTCACCATTAAGTGTCATGGTGGTAAACATCTTCTTATTTCAAATTATTGCTAGCAAATATGTCTGTTTAAAAAATATTCATGAGAAATTTGCCCAAAAAATTATTTTAGTGGCGAAATTACTCTCTACTTTATACTTTAATGACAAAATTGACCCTTTTACCCAAGGCAAAAATGGCAAACAAAACCACCAACATTTGCCCTTTTGCACAATTATGTTACTGAAATGTTTATTTTTACCACATGGACAACTCGCGTTAAGAAATTACGCCAAAGTAACCACTAATGTTAGTAATTGGTCAGTTGTACCACTCCCATTACATTATGCATGAGATGCCGATCATGATGCAATTATGTGTGGTGTTGAAGTCACAAATATAAAATTTAGCGGACCTGCTGTGTTAGCATTAAGCCAACAAAATGAGTTTACACTCTCTCCCTCGCATAGAAAAAGGCCCTCTACCACCGCCCTCCCCAAAACGCTCCACTGTGATTTCTCTTCTCCTTCCTTCTACGGCATCCTCCATCTTCAGATCTCTCGTCAGAATCCATCCTCTCACTGCTTTAGCAGTCGGAATCCACTCTTCCACTATTCAAGCCATTGTCGTCCATTTATTCATGTTAGAGGTGCGGGCCCAGCAATTTTGAGATTGACTTTGTCTCGATTCCACCATTGAAGGAGCTCGTATGTCACGCCGTCATGCTCCTGGTCAACTTTGTTATTATCATCGTACATCTCATTTTCGTCAGGATCTTGTCGGTAGTGACGCGGGGAGAGTAATTGGCTTACTGACGCCCTAAGTCATCTAAATTTTGTGTTTGTGCCTTGAATATCACATAGTTGCATAATTGGCGATATCTACAAATTTAACGGGAGTGATATAATTGAATCAGTTTACTAATTTCAGTAGTTGATTTGACAAAATAAACATAAAAAGACACAATTAAGTAATTCTCGCCTGCAGTGATGTGTTTGCACGCCAGCTTTTGTGCCAGCAAATTCCGTCACCAATGCGTGACCAGTAGCCAAGTCTTTGCGCCACCATTTGGACTTTACGTACCATTGAAACACCAAAATCTTTTTATTTCAAGATTATTTTGTACTACCAAATTCGCATCATATTTCCCACCAAAAAAAGAAAATAAAAATAAAAATAACAAGGTCTAACTGAGTGTAATTAATATGCTCGGATAAGCCAAGATTAAAATCTTATGGATTTGACACCGGACACATGGAGTACATACTCCAGCTAACGGAAGTTGACTCCTAGTTTCAACCCCAATCGTTTCTAGTTTTAAACATGGGACAGGGATGGAAAAGAATTCTTTTATTATACATATATGTCTAATTAATTAGACATACTAGCCCTCACTTAATCCTCTCTATATAAGTCACTAACCAACTTAAAAAATTGTAAAAATTACCCTTAGACAAAAACTCTTCCTATTTCCAAAAACCCCAGATCCCATCATTGTCACCGTTGTTCTCTTCCGTTGTTGCCGTCATCACCTTCTGTCATTGTTCCTCTCACTTTGCCAGTCATAACTCGCAGATCAGGGTTCCTCCAGTCATTTGTCACCTCCAAATCAGAGCTTTTCTCCTAATCGTCACCTTACCTTGAATAGTCAGCTTAATCTCCATAAATTATCCCTTAGATTGTTGTTTCTTAGGCGATCTTTACATCAGACCATGTCACCCTCGTTGCCTCTAGAATGCACCACCACCAATCATAAATCACACCGTCATCGCTCGTTGGACCGCTTCATCGACATCATCACTTGCTAGATAGTGCTGCTTGTTGCCTTTGGATTGCGTCACTCATTGCTTCATGATTGCCTCAATCACCACTGCCCCAATGCTGCTGCTAGGCCACTTCTCCTTTGCCTTCCCCACCAACTATTGATTTGCCATGTGAGTATAATGTGAAGAAAATTAGTAACAATGTCTACTAACTTGATTTGCCATGTGAGTGCAACATATAACATGGCTGATTTCTCTCCATTTGACCATGCAAATTTGAGGATGAATCCTTCTAAGGAAGAGGGAGTTGATGACAACCCTTCAAGCATGGCAAAGGACCCACTAAAAATCTCACATGGACCTATGATAAGGAAGAGAACTAAGGAGTTTGGAAAGGCATTAAATAGACTTGTTATGCAACATTTCAAGGTTGGAGAAGCTGAAAACAGGCATGAATGCCTTGGAGCGCCATTTGAACCCTTAAGGGCCTGAGAGACACCATAATGCACTTTGTTAGAGCATGAAGGTCTATATGCACCCTTGGAGCACACATACACCTATGGTGCATACACCCTAGAGCACATGTCCATCCAAGGACATGACCATGGTTTACGGTGCCCTGGAGGTAGTTCACACTCTCCTGGACCTATTGGTGCACCCAGGTGAGCTCACATTGGCTGGAACATGGAGTAGCCTAGTTTACTAGACCTTTAGTTTCCAAATTTGGTTATTTAAGTGTGAGCAAGTGTGAACATGTGTACTTTCATTTATTTTCTAGTGTAGTTGAATATAGGTTTTTTTTTGCTAGCTAGAAGAGTGTTTTAAGTGTGTTTTAGTTGATTTAAGAGTTCTAGTCTTTCAAGGGCTTTGTTTTTTTCTTCTCATTTAGGAGAATTAAACTTCTTGGCTTATAATTTGCATTAAAAAGGCTGAAACTTGCTTGCAGCATTCATATTTTGAAATTAATACAATTGTTTGAGATTTGTTCTCTCATTAGTTCTATGTGAACTTAACTTGGTGCGTAAGGAATTGTGTAGTCTTTGTAGATCAAGTCTTCAATTTCATTTGTTTCTGTTGATTCTTGGAGCTTGAAGCAATTTCGGGATGTTTAGAGTGTAGTTTGTCATCAAGAGCACTCATTCCTAAACTCTAATGCAACCATATGCGCCGCAATTTCATGGGGTAATTCACACCACCTCCAAGGTCATCGATGTCCTTCATTCTAGATTTGCGCCTCCAATTTCCCTAGTTTTATACCAAAAAGCTCAAATTGGGGGAGAAGACATTAAAAAAATTCAATCATCTTCTGAGTTAGGATTCTATCCCTTAATGATTCCTCTGATCTCAACCAGGTAGCAATGGTCAGAGCCTGAATAATTCAGCCATGTAACGTTATTCTCTTGCTTGTGCTGATTGAAACTTTGTCATGCAACATCAATCCGGACATAGATGGCATAGGGTGGGAGGGGAGGAGGCTGGCAGGGGATGGTGAAGGTGGGCTTGGGAGCATGGCTAGGTGTGGTTGCGGGGCAAGCTGGCGATTTGATTAAGTGGCATTGGGTACGTAAAAATCTAAGTTACACAAAATGTCTTGAAAACAAGAGCACGACACAGAAGAGCATTGCTTTTTAAAATTTAACTAAAAATATTGTAAAAATGAGAACAGTGACAGTGACATAAAATAGAAGGATTATGTAGCTTATATAAAAATTAAAGAGTTGAGGGCAACCCACAAGTTGAGTTGGCCCGATGGATTAACTCATCCAAATTGTCTCTTAATATTTTGAGAAAAAAAGTTAATCCAGAAATTTTTATAAGTCATAAATGGTTCACAAACACCTAACTATAGTTTGGCGGAACAAACCTATTAATTAAAGCTAATAGAAGGTAAACAAAGTCATTTCCTGATCATGATTTGTCACACTGAGGCCATAACAATATATTATCATCTTTCTAAATATGTTGAACCAAAAAAATTAAGAAGTTTAGGGCAACCTGCGAGTTGAGCTGGCTCGATGGATTAAAGTTTGGCAAAACAAACTTTTTAATTAAAGCTAACAGAGGGTAAACAAAGTCAATTCCTGATCATGATTTGTCAAACTGAGGCTATAACAATAAATTATCATCTTTCTAAATATGTTGGACCAAAAAGTTTAAGAAGTTTAGGGCAACCTATGAGTTAAGCTGGCTCGATGGATTAAACTCATCCAAATTGTCTTTTAATATTTTGAGAAAAAAAGTTAATCTAGAAATTTTTATAAGACATGAGCGGTTCACAAACACCTAGCTATAGTTTGGCGGGACAAACCTCTCAATTAAAGCTAACAGAAGGTAAACAAAGTCATTTCCTGACCATGATTTGTCAAATTGAGGCTGTAACAATATATTATCATTGTTCTAAATATGTTGGACTAGAAAAATTAAAAAGTTTAGGGTAACCCAACAGTTGAGTTAGCCCAATGGATTAAACTCATTCGAATTGTCTTTTAATATTTTGAGAAAAAAAGTTAATCTAGAAATTTTTATAAGACATGAATGGTTGACACACACCTAGCTATGGTTTGGCGGAACAAACCTCTTAATTAAAGCGAACAGAAGGTAAAGAAAGTCACTTCCTGATCATGATTTGTCAAACTGAGGCTATAACAATATATTATCATCTTTATAAATTTCTTGAACCCGAAAATTTTCCTTTTTCTTTTTAAATTTTCTTCTGCTAGTTATGCACACACACACACACTGGTAGATGCACATGTGCGTTGCATATGAATTAAAATACTAAGCTATTTTTTACTCAAATAACTATAATTTTAATTATCTTTTTCTAAATAAATAATAGCACTAATGATTTTACTTTTTTTAGTTTATATATATTTCTTATTTGTTTCATTTTTCTATTTTTCATAATTTTTTATTATAATATTTTATCATAATTATCCTCATTTGGGCCATCCATTATAAAAATTGCTAATTGTATTTAATTTATATTTATTATAAATAAGTATAATATTATAATACTAATTATAATAGAATATAGAATATGCTACACGTAATATTGGTTATAAAAAAAATTGACAGAATTTTTTTTTGTGATGGTAGAGTACTTATAAAAATTTCTTCCTCATACTTTAAATATTTTATCAAATTTGTCAAATTTTCTTCTCTTCGTATGAAACTTAAAATTAATAGTTTGACACAAATATTAGCCATGATATAAAGTATAAATTTGGTAAATAAACATTTTGATTTTCTAATGACATATGTAACTATGAGTAATTATACATTACTAAAAAAAAATAATTACTTGATTCTTGACTTAAAAAAAAAATTATACACTCATTCCCAAGGTTTCAAATCTACACTTACCCAATATTCTATAGCTGAGTTAATGTGATTGTTCAAAAAATCAAGGTTAATTGATTTGGAAATTATACACATATCAGTGATGTTTGAAAACCTAGTCTTATAATTATTCTTATAATATAATTAGTGAACCTTATGAAAATAGACTCCTTGAAATAGAATAAATTCTTAACACCAAAAAGGACAACTAATTAATTTAAGGTTTAGTCAATTTATATTTTTACACTTTTTATTATATATAGATATAAATATATAAATATAAACACACACCCACACATATTAAGTTGTGCCTTTAGGTGCTAATAAAAATATTTAACGTTTAAAAAGTAAATAAATTGATAAACACCATGGTTTTAGACATGTTTAATAGTCATATAAATCAAAGACATGTCTGTTACAAAATTTCAAATTTAGTGGCATAAAATACTTGATTGTGTAATATAGAATCAAGGTCAGGTAAATTTGTAGCAAAAAATGAAATTTAGTGACAACTTAACGGTCCCTTTTAGTATTCCAGTGCTAAGATAACTCCAATTAAGTAGACAATGACAAAATTGAGTTTTACTAAAAGAACAAAATAACTTATAATGTAAGAGTAAAAAAGTCATTCAATATTTGTACACCTTTTCATTTTTCATAATACTCAAGTGCATTGCTCATGAATCAAATACTAAGTTATTGTTTACTTATATAACTATAATTCTAATTATTTTTTCAAAATAAATAGAATAAAAAATGATTTTAATTTTTTTAATTTAGATATATTTCTGATTAGTTTTACTTTCTATTTCTTATATAGTTTTTTATTATAATATTTTATCATAACTATCCTTATTTGCTTCATCCATTATAATAGATGGCTCATTGTATTAGATTTTTAATAATAATAATAATAATAATAATAATAATAATAATAATAATAATAATAATAATAATAATAATAATACAATGTAGAATATAATATAGGTAATACTTGTTGCAAAAAGAAAACTATAGAATTTTTTTTATAGTAATTACAAATTACTTTCAGGTACTTTTAATATCTTATCAAAGATGTCAAAATTCTTTTTCTCAGTGTAAAATTTTAATAGTGTACAATTTGCAAAGAAAATATCTTAATTTAATATCTTAATATTATTATATATTTATAAATTTTATTAAAAATTAAGTTTATAAATTTTATCTTAAGTTCTATACTTTAAATTCAAAAAATTAATGACTAAAATGAAGATGTTATGAACAATTACACAAATTTATGATTAATGCATTATCATAACTTTGAATTTTTAAAGAGACATAAGCTAATTTTTTAATAATTTTTTTTATGTTCTATTCAAATAAAAAAATATATAAAAGGATATAAGCTAAGTTCACCGGTGAGACATTCAATAAAAAACTCAAGTAAAAGTAAATTTGTTTAAAGAAATATGCAAAAATATGGGCCTTGATGTCAAAGTATAGACTCAGTAAGTAAACGTTGATATTTTTCAAAGACATGTAATTATAAGTAATTATACATTACTCAAAAACCTTAGTTACCAAACCTTTAACTTTTAATCAAATACACACTCACCCCTAAGGTTTTAATATCTACATTTATCCTCTATTTTAGTATGATTGTTTCAAATACTAATTCTTTTTTCTAATTTTTCCTTTTGAAATACTATTATTATTTTCCAAATATGAAGCATAAGAGCTTGCTATCAGTTTGTTTGTTTTTTTTTTTATGTTTTCCTTTCCATAATTTTAATGTTTTAGAATCTAATAAATAGCAAACAGCAAATTTGAGACTCATTAAAATATGAAAATATAATAAAACTTAAGGATGAAAGGGTTGCCAACACTATGACATATTTGTACTTTTTATGGATTTTATCATTGATTCAACTTAACAGACATAACTTTGAGGTTTTTGTAACTTTTATGTTCAAATTAAAATAATTTTTTCATGTTTAAATGTACAAAAATTGATAAATTTTTATGTTTAAGGACATGTCCAAAAAATATATCTAAATTAATTAAGGACATATTTATTACAAAAATTTAACTTATTCTGGCTATTTATGATTTTTTTTCATCATTAAAAGTTATATTTGATATATATAATTTTAAATAAATGTACCAAAGCTAAAAAAATAGAATCACCCCTTTTTTTTTCTATTATTTACTCTCTTTGTGTGAAAATTAGTAGTTTGACATAGTAAAAGTCTTATACATTCTCAATATATGTCATAAGAATTTATTTATTTTTTTCTAGGTAGATAGTAGTGTTAGGGTGGAAAAATATTTATAATTGAGTAAGGAAAACCTTAATTACACTCTCACTGTATATCAAACGATTCTTGGCATATAAAACTAACTTTTAAGAAGAGAATTGAAGCATAGAACATTAACCAAAAAAAGCTTGAACCTAACCATTAAGATAAAGATCCAATTCATTTAGCATTAAGTTAGATTAATCTAAATATGTTTTTATGACTTTTTTGTCTGGAATCAATATTATCTAAAATTAATACTATATAATAATAATAATAATAATAATAATAATAATAATAATAATAATAATAATAATAATAATAATAATAATAATAACCCATTGAATAACATTTTTATGGTGCAATTGAATTTTAATTAATCTTTTATGTTGAATAAGTGAAAAATTCATAGTAGTTACACTAAAAAAATGTTATTCAATAAATGATTATACATATATAGAATTATTTTTCAAATGATATTAGTTTTATATAAAAATCCCATAAAATAAAAATAAGCCATTTTTTATTAATTAAATTCAAACAATCATGTATTTTTTCAAGTTTATTATTTAAACCTCAAAGCTTCAAGTTAGAGCATTCATGAAGCCTCATAACTCTCTAATAAGTAGGCCAAGTCAACTACATAACTCTAATTTCAATATGAGGCCCCAATTGGTATAGTTGAAGCCGAGGGTTTAAATTCCTAGAAGGCTTTTTAGCGCAAAAAAGAATTTTGGTAAAATTTTTAATTTTTTATAAATAGATTAAAAATTTAGAATATTATTATTATTTTTCATTGTATAAATAACTATTGATTACAGACTATAAGTTTTAAGTATTATTATTATTATAGTTTGAATGGAAAGTGAAGGAACAAGGAATTAAATTGACCCAAAAATAATGTTCAAAAGCATTTACCAAAATTGAGGGAATGTTTGCTAAATTTAACTAAATTTAATGGTTAAAGTAATGATTTTCCCAAAAAAATTAAAGCCTAAAAAGAATTCATACATAATGCCACTTTCATACAACTCATAAGAATTGATTGGCTCTAAAAAAATAATAAAAATGGAAACAATGCTTTAATATTATTCAGTATAGAAAAAGAGTTATTAGTTGCTAAGAATAAAATTTTTTGTTACAATATTAAAAGAGATGACCATGTGGGGAAAATAAATCTTATAATTTTTCCAATATTTTAAAACATTGAAAGATGTAAAAAAAAATTGTTGCCAAAATTCATCTTTATTATAACATAACCAACTAATCTTAGGAGCCAAGAAAATTTTCCTAAAATTTTCCACAATGACAACCTTTGAAACAATAATATATTTTTTATTTGCTCTTAATATGTTTTTGAGTCATACATGAATCATATAATTGTTATAAGATGAACCAAATACCTAAGCTTTCAAAGTATATTCATCCAAGTTGAAAAAAGAAACTTAATTGAGAAAAATTTTATATTAAAAAATATTTGTATAATAGAACAAGTTTAGTTCATACTTGTTAATAGTAAATTTCTTAAAAACTAAAGGTTAAATGCATAAATTTGCATTTTTTCCTCTCTTATTATATTTCTAGTATTTTAATACTATTAAATATCTAATTAAATAGGAAACCACATATTTAGATCTCTGTCAGTTGATTATTTTCTTTTGTTATTTTTAGAATCCTAATACTAACATAACTTTTATTAAATAAAAAATATAAAATTTGTAACACCCCCATATTCCCACAAGGAAAAAATGTGGGAAACCTTATATATGTGGTGTTGCCAGGTGTTATATTTGCCGGTTTTGGATTTAAGTTGTTACAGATGATATCAGAGTTGACCAGGAATCGTGATGATATGGCATACTGATGTGCACATGCATTGTCTACCAGAACTAATTTCGTTGGCAAAATACTTACAGTTTTAGGATAAAGGAAAAACTATAAGTGAATTACTATACAATGCTCACTTACATAAATTTTTAATATATATTTTTTATACATAACATTATTTTTTACTATCCAGTACTTATAGCTTTTTGTGTAAAGTTTTAGCATGAGTTTTACCAAAAAATAAGCTTTCATGGTATACTCATCCAAGTTGCAAAACTAAAGAAACTTAATTGACAAAAATTTTGTGTTCAAAGGTACTTTTTATAGTAGTACAAACTTTAGCATGATTTTTACCATATATTTAAATCTTTTATTCAAATAAACGATTTAGCTCTAAAGGTTTTTGAAATCATAATTTGAAATTTTAAGTTTTATAAAATATTTAGCAGTATAAACTTTAGCATAAGCTTTATCATATATTTAAATATTTTATTCAAACAAAAGATTTGACTATGAAAGTTTTTGAAATGCTAAGTTGAAATTTAAGTTTTATAAAATATTTATTGTAGTTGAGGTATTATTTCATAGTAATATAGAACCAAGAGAAATGTTCGATGCAAATAATAATAATAATAATAATAATAATAATAATGGCAATGAAAGAGTTTTAGGCAAGATTAACACAACAAAATTGTATATAATACTTAATTTTGTAACATAGAATCAAGGAAGAGCAAGTTTGTATCAAAAAATAAAATTTAGTGGCAACTTAAGAGTTTCTTTTAATGTTTTAGTACTAATGTAACTCCAATTAAATAGACAATAACAAAATTGACTTTCATTAAAAGAACAAAATAACTTATAATGTAAGGATAAAAAAGTCATTCAACATTTGTACACTTTTGTACTTTTTATAATATAGGATTATAGTATAAGATAAGTAAATAAAACATGATGTCATTTAGGTAAAAATAATATAAAATACTGTAAAAAAAAAAAGAGGAGTGGCGACCCAAAAAATATTTAAAAAAAAAAGTAACTTAGGTCAAAATCAAGAAGTTTAGGGCAACCCTCAAGTTGGCCCAATTTGATGTATCAAACTCATCCGAATTGTCTCTTAATATTTTGAGAAAATAAAAAAATAATCCAGAAATTTTTATAGACTCAATTGGTTCACAAACACCTGGCTGTAGTTTTGTGAAACAAACCTATTAAATAAAGCCTACAGAGATAAACAAAGTCACTTCGTGATGATTTGTCAAATTGAGGCTATAACAATGTTTATCATCCTTCAAAATATGCTGAACCAGAATTTTTTTTCTTCTTTTCCTCATGATATATATATCATTTTTTCTACTCCTTAATCTCAACAGCATTAGGCTTGGATCAGTGACATGGAAGTTCATATGATTAATTAAGTATTGTTTAGAGGTAATTATTTAAACCTGAAAGTTGATGCAAAATTGAAGTAGTAAAATTTAACATCATATGCTCTTCTTGACATAACCCTTTGATCATGATCGAATAACAAGATGAAATTTCAAAATCTTAATTATTAACGAATTTTTCCACATTATGAGACTGCCACGAGCGAGGGTAATTGCCACAGTCGTTATATACATTGTAATATTATTCTTATTAAGTAGTTTACATATGTTCCGATGTATATGTCTTAATAAAACCTGCTTTCGCAATTTCTTTTTTTTTGGAAAACCGATTAGAAGAAGTTGGATTACGTCAAACACAAGCGTATTTGGATGACCATTTCCCTGACATATATGTCAGAACCATGTTAAGAGGAAAATAAACAAACGGTGAACTAGTAATTTATGGTAGTCGTTGAAGAATAGGTCACCACCTGCAATTGAAAATACTGCAAGAGAAAATAAAAAACTGTGCAAGAGTAAGAGAAGGTCAAAGTGTTCATCTGCTAAGAATTGATCTAGAGTTAGCTTCCATGTCTATAAATTAGAGCTAGTTTCTTGAAGATTTTCTCATCCCTCTCTTAAGCAATTACCATGAAAGGGTTTGCAGCAATTGTCTTGTTGGCACTAGCAGCCTCATTGGCTTCAGCCTTTGATCCGAGCCCTCTACAAGATTTCTGCGTAGCCATTAACGACATTGGAGATGGAGGTACTTATTTTCCTTCTATATATG
>KK903678.1:0-22098 GCA_000696445.1 Aquilaria agallochum | reverse complement strand
GCTTGTTGAGGCAATATCTTGCTTCAAATAATTTTTCTTCCTGCAAACTTGTTCTTGCAACAACTGATGTGGTTGTAATACAATAAAGTTGTTTCTCGTAATGCACCTATTCATCGTACTGTAATTTTCTCAATGACATTTATCATTTTTTTTCTACACCAATTTGTCTTCATTCCTAGCTTGAAAATTAACAATGGAGGCATAGGTGATGCAATTAGAAGAAGTTGGCACTTGGCACTCCAAGATCCATGAAGGGCAACTTCCCCTTAACAAAAACCTGTNGAATTCAAATTCTGATGCATGACCATAAACTTAGTTCTAGCAGAGTTTTATGGAAGTTTTAAGCTAGGTCTGACATTTGTCCAAACACAACACAACATTTTTCAGTTAAACTTACAAATTAGACATCTACCCTCGCAAAAATTTGCCTTTTTAGCTACTCCAATCCGGTGGTCCTTAACCAAAGGCCATGACTTTTTAAGAAACAAGATGTGCCTAAAATAACCTATTCAAGTAATGGGATGCAACTTTAACCAAAGACTAACTGAAAAGGCAAAAAAAACCTATCCTATTCACTTGTGAACAACGAATGTGATACAAAATGTCTGATTGTATGCAATAGCGGCGGAACAAGATGAGAGAAGCAAACTTTTTATTTTTATTTTTATTTTTTGTACTCAGAAGCAGATATAGATTAGGAGTAAGGAGAAAGGGGAGGGGGGATGGTGCGCCTTGAACCCGGATTGGCTACGAGGCAACCTAGTGTTCCCACCACTATGCCCAAAGGCCGGGAACAAAGAGAGGCAAACTTGATAATGGAATATTTTGGCGTCCAACCCAACCTTAGATGTATTGATCAACCACCATGAAAATAAAGATTCCTCTGCCAAATAGAGAAAAGAATCGTGTGTTATTTTATTGATGAAAACAATAAAGGATTACAAAGAATCTGTGCGTCACTTATGAACAACCATGCAAACATGATTGTGCGAGACTTTCTTTTTAGACGCAATAACATTTGTCAAGGTCTTGTGGTTAACAGAAAAACACTAGGAGCGGCGGTGGAGTGTCACTTTGCAACAGAAGCTCTATCGAAAGCAAGGAGAAAAATGACCAAACCAAAAGGCTAAACGCCACTAGATGTACTCTAGGAGCCTTTAACAAGGCTCGCAACGGCCCTGCTGAGGCCGGGGGACAAATGATAAAGTATGGGATTATTTCCTTGATACTTATGTCTCTTTCGGGATTCTTGTTGACTTGGGTATCGAAGCGTCTTTTGTAGGGTCCCATGCTTTAGTTTGTGCTCGTGTAAGGAACGATTCCTTTCTCACCTTTGTACATAATTGTCACCATACACTCACGGATGTAAAAAGTTTAAAACTCCACACACAAACACCAAGCTTAAAAAATCATTAACAAAAAGCCTGCCTTTTGCAAAAAAAGAGTTAAAAGTAGTTTTTTAGCTTTTTAAAGTGTAGAGTTTCAATTGGTATACAAGTTGAGTAAATAAAAACTACATATAAAAATAATCATTATAACAATTTCTTAGCACTAATCTTTCCAAATACACCCTATGTGAAAAGAGAAAGGTTGAGAACTAAATATAAAATCTACCCATTACCCTTTTTGGTTACAGTATTTGATTGAACTATTGTAAACATGATATGTTTGTTCTTAAAAAATTTATGAACACTATCCATATTCAACGATTGATTTGAACGTATATTAATGTAGGGTAGGCTGGGTAGCCTAGAAAGACATGACTACATTTGTTCCAAGGTAAAAAGAGCAATTTTGTCATTAAAGTACAAGATGAAGAGTAATTTTATCACTAAAGTATTTTTTCACGCAAATTCTCCATGGCCATTTTTTGCAAGGGGTATATTTGTCACTGCTATTAATTAAATGTTAAGACATGTTGAGAGAGCGATGATGTGGTAGTATTTTGTTGACGTGAAACCAATGTGGAGACACAGGAGGAAATATAACCCTTTAGTAAAAAGGAAAAACTATAGTATAGTTACTCCAAATATATTTATTCTTTTTTTTTTTTTATACCATAAACTTTCATCTCCAATACCAAAGCCACCATTTCATTTGGTAAATGTTTATGTTTCACTTATCTTATCATATTGAAGCATATGCAGCTATTATTTCCGAATTCCAAGTTGTGGTCTCACTCCAATTTGGATCACCATGGTGTTGAAATTTTAATTCCCACACTAGCCCTGAATCTGAGCCATACATGTGAGCCAATACAATCTCACTAGTGATACAATTGCTGTTGAAATCTGTTCCTCTAGCCAACAGCTGATTTCCCAGCCATTCCAACCTTGTCGTGTTGATTTTCCATATAGAAAGCTAGGATTGAGTGACTGTCTCCGGCCCTCATAAAGAAACAACAACTATGGCAAAAACCCTATCTCTCTTAGTTTTTTTCTTTTGTTCAACAAGCAGAAGTGAGCCCCTTTTGTCTGTCCCAAATTATTGAAGAAAAATTTTGATCCAAATACAAGATTTTGATCTGAAACCTACTCCCCTACCATAGTAAGCTTTCCCTCTGCCGTAGCCTCCTCCATGAACTTCGGATACGAGATTCTGATCAGAAACTGCCTGATCTAACTGATGGCCTCCTCCCCTAAATTCTCCGACCACCATTACCTCCACCGCGTTTGGGTCTGATTCTCTACCCATAATCCCTTCTCCTGCTCCCTTCAGTTACATTCCTTCATTATTGGGATTTTTTATTGTATTCTTTGCTCTATGAGAATTCAAAAAAATTCACAATTCTTAACCTTTTTTCTGTTTTTTGGGGTATCTTTTTGCTTTTGTTCTTTTGGGTATTTTTGTACGAATCATGTTACATTTGTACCAATTCCTTCATCTGTATAGTTGATGTGGCTGGTGCATTTATTTAATTAATTCAACTCACCCCCACCTGATAGAATATTTTTTGTGATGGTGGAATATTCTCACCATTAAGTGTCATAGTGATAAACATATTCTTATTCTAAATTATTGCTAGCAAATATGCCTGTTTCAAAAACATTCATGAGAAATTTGCACAAAAAATTTATTTTAGTGGCAAAATTACTCTCTACCCTATATTTTAATGGTAAAATTGACCCTTTTACCCAAGGCAAAAATGGCAAACAAAACCACCAACATTTGCCCTTTTGCACAATTATGTTACTGAAATGTTTATTTTTGCCTCATGGACAACCCAAGTTAAGAAATTACGCCAAAGTAACCACTAATGTTAGTAATTGGTCAATTGTACCACTCCCATTAAATTATGCATGAGATGCCGTTCATGATGCAATTATATGTGGTGTTGAAGTCACAAATATAAAATTTAGCGGACCTGCTGTGTTAGCATTAAGCCAACAAAACGAGTTTACATTCTCTCCCTCGCATAGAAAGAGGCCCTCTACCACCGCCCTCCCCAAAATGCCCCACTATGATTTCTCTTCTGCTTCCTTCTACGGCATCCTCCATCTTCAGATCTCTCGTCAGAATCCATCCTCCCACTGCTTTAGCCGTCAGAATCCACTCTTCCACTATTCAAGCCATTTTCGTCCATTGATTCATGTTAGAGGTGCCGGCCTAGCAATTTTGAGATTGTTTTTTGTCTCGATTCCACCATTGAAGGAGCTCGTATGCCACGCCGTCATGCTCCTGGTCAACTTTGTTATNAATCTTTTTTTTTTCAAGATCATTTTGTACTACGAAATTCGCATCATATTCCCCACCAAAAAACGAAAATAAAAATAAAAATAACAAGTGTCTAACTGAGTGTAATTAATATATTCGAATAAGCCAAGATTAAAATCTCAGGGATTTGACACCAGACACATGGAGTATATACTCCAATTAACGGATGTTGACTCCCAATTTCAACCCCATTCGTTTTTAGTTTCAAACATGGGGCAGGGATGGAAAATAATTCTTTTATTATACACATATGTCTAATTAGACATATTAACATTCACTTAATCCTCTTTATATAAGTCACTAACCAACTCCAAAAATTGTAAAATTGGCCCCTAGACAAAAACTCTCCCTCTTTCCAGAAACCCTAGATCCCATCTTTGTCACCGTTGTTCACTTCCATTGTTGCCGCCGTCACCTCCTATCGTTGTTCGTCTCATTTCGCCAGTCATAACTTATAGATTAAGGCTCCTCCAGTCATTTTTCATCTCCAAATTAGAGCTTTTCCCCTAATCATCACCTCACCTCGAATAGTCAGCTCATATCTCCATAGATCGTCTTTCGGATTGTTGTTTCTCTGACAATCATTACATCAGACCATGTCGCTATCATTGCCTCCATATCGATTGCTGCCAATCATAAATCGCACCATCATCCCTCACCGGACTGCTTCATCGACATCGTCACTTGCTGGATCATGCCGTTTGTTGCCTTTGGATCACGTCACTTGTCCCTTCATGATCACTTCAGTCACCATTGCTCTAATGCTGTTGCTAGGCCACTCCTCCTTTGCATTCCGTACAAACTTGATTTGCTAGGTGAGTATAATGTGAAGAAAATTAGTAACAATGTCTACCAACTTTGATTTGTTAGGTGAGTATCATGTGATTGCTACATATAACTTTGCTGATCTCTCTCTATTTGACCATGCAAATTTGACGATGAATCCTTCTAAGGAATGAGGAGTTGATGACAACCCTTCAAGCATGACAAAAGACCCACTAAGAATCTCACATGGACCTATGGCAAGGAAGAGGACTAAAGAGTTTGGAAAGGCATTGCATAGACTTGTTATGCAACATTTCAAGATTGGAGAAGCTGAAAACATGGATGAACATCTTAGGGCGCCATTTGAAGCCTCAAGGGCCCGAGAGACACTATAGTGCACTTTGTTAGAGCATGAAGGTCTATATGCACCCTTGGAACACACATACACTTATCGTGCATACACCCTAGAGCACATGTCCACCCAGTGGCATGACCATGGTTCAAGGTGCCCTGGAGCTAGCCCACACTCTTCTGGACCTATTGGTGCACCCAGGTGAGCTCACATGAGCTGAAACATAGAGTAGCCTAGCTTACTAGACCTTTTTGTTTCCAAATATAATTATTTAAGTGTGAGCTAGTGTGAACGTGTGTACTATCATTTATTTTCTAGTTTGGCCGAATATAGGTCTTATTTTCTAGCTAGAAGAGGGTTTTAAATGTGTTCTAGTTGATTTAAGAGTTCTAGTCTTTCAAGGGCTTTATTTTTTTTTCTCTTTTAGGTAAATTAAACTTTTTAGCCTATAATTTGCATTAAAAAGGCTGAAACTTGCTTGTAACATTCAGATTTTAAAATTAATACAATTTTTTGAGATTTGTTCTCTTATTAGTTCGATGTGAACTTAACTTGTTGCGTCAGGAATTGTGTAATCTTTGTAGATCAAGTCTTCAATTTCGTTTGTTTTTGTTGATTCTTGGAGCTTGAAGCAATTTCAGGATGTTTCCAATGTAGTTTGTCATCAGGAGCACTTATTCCTAAACTCCAACACTACCATATGCTTTGCGATTTCATGGGGTAATTCACACCACCCCCTAGTCATGGATGTCCTCCATTCTAGATCTTTATCACCAATGTATGTGGTTTTATACCCAAAAGTGCGAATTGGAGTAAAAGACATTAAAAAGATTCAATCACCTTCCGAGTTAGGATTCTATCCCTTAACAATTCCTCTAATCTTAACCGAGTACCTAGGGTCAAAGCCCGAATAATTCAGCCATGTAGCATCATTCTCTTGCTTTTGTTGATTGAAACTTTGATGTGCAACATCAATCTGGACGTAGATGGCATAAGGTGGAAGGGGAAGAGGCTGGCAGGGGATCATGAGTGTGGGCCTAGGAGCATGGCTGGGTGTGGTTGCAGGGCAAGCTGGCGATTTGACTAAGTGGCATTGGGTACGTAAAAATCTAAGTTACACAAAGAATCATGAACACAGGAGCGTGGAGCAAAAAAATGTTACTTTTTAAAAATTTAACTAAAAATATTGTAAAAATGAAAACAGTGATAGCGACACAAAATAGAAAATTATGTAATTTAGGTAAAATTTAAGAAGTTTAGGGCAACCTACGAGTTGAGCTAGCCTGATGAATTAAACTCATTTGAATTGTCTCGTAATATTTTGAGAAAAAAAGTTTATCAAGAAATTTTTATAAGACATGAAAGGTTCACAAACACCTAGCTATAGTTTGGCGGACCAAACCTCTTAATTAAAGCTAACAGAAGGTAAACAAAGTCACTTCCTGATCATGATTTGTCAAATTGAGGCTATAACAATATATTATCATATTTCTAAATATGTTGAACCAGAAAAATTAAGAAGTTTAAGACAACCCGCGAGTTGAGTTGGGCCGATGGATTAAACTCATCCAAATTGTCTCTTAATATTTTGAGGAAAAAAAAAGTTAATCCAGCAATTTTAATAAGACATGAACGATTCACAAACACCTAGCTATAGTTTGGCAGAACAAACCTCTTAATTAAAGCTAACAGAAGGTAAACAAAGTCACTTCCTGATCATGATTTGTCAAACTGAGGCTACAACAATATATTATCATATTTCTAAATATGTTGAACCCAAAAAATTAAGAATTTTAAGGCAACCTGCGAGTTGAGTTGGCCCAACTGATTAAACTCATTCGAATTTTCTTTTAATATTTTGAGAAACAAAGTTAATCTAGAAATTTTTATAAGACATGAACGGTTCACAAACACCTAGCTATAGTTTGGCAGAACAAACCTCTTAATTAAAGCTAACAGAAGGTAAACAAAGTCATTTCCTGATCATGGTTTGTCAAATTGAGGCTATAACAATATAATATCATCTTTCTAAATTTGTTGAACTAGAAAATTTTCTTTTTCTAGTTACGCGTGCGCGCGCACACACATACACACACAAACACTAGTAGATGCACATGTGTTGCATGTGAATTAAAATACTAAGCTATTTTTTACTCAAATAGCTATAATTTTAATTATCTTTTTCTAAATAGTTTAGATATACTTTTTACCATTTTCATTTTTCTATTTTTCATAATTTTTTATTATAACATTTTATCTTAGTTGTCCTTATTTGGGTTATCCAGTATAAAAGATTGAAAATTGTATTTAATTTCTATTTACTATAAATAAATATAATAATATAATAATAATTATAATACGATATAGAATATGCTACAAGTAACACTAGTTACAAAAAAATTGACAGATTCTTTTTTTGTGATGGTAAAGTACTCATAAAAATTTCTTCCTCGCACTTTTAATATTTTATCAAAGTTGTCAAATTTTCTCCTCTCAGTATGAAACTTATAATTAATAGTATGACACAAATATGAGACAGGGTGTAAAAGTATAAATTTAGTAAATAAACATTGTGTTTTTCTAATGTAATGCCCCCAATCTTATAAATCTTAATTTTGAAAAATATCTTAAATTATCAGAGTTATTAAGAAATTAATTAAAAATAATTCAAGAAATATGAGGTAAAACATTTTCTTTGAATCTATTTTCCAAATAATAAGAGTATTAAATGAAATCAAAGTAATTAAGTGACAATCCATATGTTTCTTTTAAAAATGAAATAACACAAAATAAAAATCCAGTCCTAGTCAATTTTATTTTCGAGGGGGTACATCCTAAACTTCATCAAATGGTTCAGTGTACTCTGTCTCCTCATATTAGTCACATAAGGAAACATGTTAAAAAGAGGGGTGAGTACAACTTGCTCAGTAAGGGGGAAGTATCAAGCCCATCACATGGGTCCTAATATTCCCGTAACAAACAATAATGAATAATAAACTTCAAATTATAGCAACTTAATTAAAGAACAATTTCATACAATACCATAATGACAATATTAAAGTCTTATTAGTATGATTGAACTAATATGCATATGCATAATTCCTTTTACCGATTAAATCATATCTTATTAATCAATCATTTAATCCACCACTTGAATGCTGTCAAACGAACCTAAGGTAGTGAGTGTGTACATCATCCACTCTCGGGACAACTTTTAGGCAGTGGCACTAGGGATGCCACCAAGTCAGAGCCTTTCAAGATATCTACATTGAGGTAGAGCCTATCGTGAAACCAGCTAAAAGCATGGTCCCTCGCCAGCTATAATCTGGTAGTGCACAAATTATATCTCCATACTCCATATCTATATCGGGTCATGACTAGGGATGGTTCGCCACCACCCTAACATGCATCTCGGGTTCGAATCATTCATTTTGAACATTTCTTCTAACTTTACTGGTTGTCAGGTCATGCAGACATGGTCCGTCGCTAACCTTACATGCATTGTGTTTTATTTTACTCCTTAAATCTTTTACTTAATGTAGTGTTGTGTATGACAAACATCAATCATATGCAACAACCAATTGATGCATAAACGTAGCTTATTTTATTTTAGCTCTTTTTCGTAGAGTGTCATGATTCTAATGCATCCTATTTCTTTTATCTTGTTATCTTAGCTTAGTGTTACATGATGACATGACAATAAATGTTTTTAAGTGTGTTTATGATAAATGTTCATGTCATCTCTCATGAATTCTTTCAAAGTGTGTTATTTAGTATTTCCGCTTCTAATCTTTGATCTGTTGGCTTATAATAATTTATTACAGCCTTAGCATGCCACTAACGGTTTCTTTCAAACTCATTATGCTGCTAGCGAACTTGTCAGCCCTAAACATGACACTAGCGGTGTTTGTCTTACTGGCCCTAAACATGGTACTAGTGGTGTTTATCTTATTGGCCCTAAACATGGTATTAGTGGTGTTTGTCTTACCAGCCTTAAACATGGTGCTAGCGGGTTTATTGAAGCAGTTTTAACATACTTCTAACTTAATGCTTGTTGCAAACGGTCATAGTATGATACTAGCGCCAAACGTACATCATATATCACATCATTATAATCAGGCAACTAACCAACCAAAATTACATCTCAATGCAAGAGAACTAAAAATAAAATAAAATATCTAGAAAAACTAAGTAATTACCATACCCATGTTGCCTACGCATTTAAAGATTTTGTGTGACCTAATTATTTACTTAGAATTTATTATTCGTGTTGATGCTTATTTTCGGCCTAAGAGGGCCCACGAGAATTAACCTACTCTTCCTCCTTACCTAATATGAAATAACACCTCGAAATGGGGTGGTTTCTTAGAACATGGGGTGGTTTCGTAGAACAATCCTACAAAATATTAGTAAGGTGGAAAATTGAAAAATATGCTAAAATTTGAAAATTTTCTAAATGGTACTTGGAAGGTTCACATTCTTGATATCTAAATTGAAATTTTACCTAGTGGGCAAAAAGGGTATTGGGTTGTCTCTGGTGGCCTCGTACTTACTTACGATCATGTCAGAACCTTTCTTGATATCTTAAAATTGCAGCGGCCACCATACTAAGTTATATATTCAATTAATGGCTGTAAAAACTGAACTTGGAAGCGCAAAATTTTATTTCGATTACCAGTGTATTTTTGGGATATCTAGTATTCTGGGAGTCCAAAGAAGCACTAAACTTTTAAGTAAGGATTTCATAGGCCTTTGTAACAACATGGACAAAAAATAGAAAAGATTTAATAGGGGCTATAAGGTTCAAAATTGGCAGCCAAAAGAATTTCTAAGAGACTACTGTGGCTTACTGGGGGTTGGGAGCAAGTATGGACGTGATCGCACTAGAAACAAGTGCAAAAACCCAAAAATTTGATTAACGATGATCTACCAATGATTTACAGCAAAAATATAAGGCCTTTAGGTGCTGGAAAAAAAATGAAAGACCAATACCGAGGAATTTAGACTCACACGAACGAATTCGGGATCGTCGGTATACGTAGGATTGCTTTTGGTGTCTGGATGGGGTTTCCCTTCAACTTAATGAACCTAGGCAATAATAAGGAAATAAATAACATTCAAAATTGCTTAGATGATAGGAAAATAAAGCCAAAAAGGCTGGACTTACACTAGTTTAATAAAGAGAGCGACAAAGTAGACAACAAGAGTATATAGAGTACGGTGACGATCCTTTAGTGTGATGGTTTCTACTCCACTATGCTATGCAAGTACAGGAACAATGGTGGAATTATGAGGCTATCTAAATGAATTAAAGGAATGAAAAAGAGAAACATACATAAAGGTTGAAAGAGGTGGCTAGCAGGGGTGGATGGACATAAATAATATGGGGTCCATAGACCTTTTTTTCTAGAAAAATGTTGATAAAATATAAATAATTAAATAATAGGATCCTTTTAAAAATTTTAATGGACCCATATAATTTTAATAATATCAATTTAGGAAAAATATTATGCTCTCTCTTACCTTAAGAAAGTTAGAAAATGGATCAGTTTCTTCTTTCCCTTAACAATTAGAATAATGATAAAAATCTTATCTTCGCCCTTTAATTTTCATACGTTTTCCTATTTAGGCCTTGAATTTTTTTTTTTTGCATTTTTTTCTAATTCAAATATAGGAAAATTTATGAAACTAATTGGGTACAAGATAAAGTTAATAAGGTAAGTGGTAGATGTATATAAGGGCTATAATGAGATTTTGTCTCTTACATTTTATATAACATGAATATCTCATTCATCTTCTTCATAGCTTATATATTTTTCTTATTGTTCGGTGAATCAAATAAAAAAATATGTTAAAAATAGAGTATTTTTTAAATTTTATTTTGAAAAATAATTTTCAATCAGTATTTAATGTCAAAATTAATAGTTATATGTATATGGACCCTCTTCATAAAAATGCTGGATCCGCCACTGATGGCTGGAATGGCAAGGTGGAACATAGCGATCACGGGTGTGTTTTCCCAATGTTGTGGGTTAAGTGGCTGTTGCGGGTGGAATAGAAAAAAAAGGAGGCGGCTGAGTGAACAAGGGCCTTAGCTAGTATATAGGTTATTTGGAACAAGAAGTCTTACGGTATAGGAAGAGAAAAACAAATAACATAGTGGGATAATGATGGAGTTATTTAAATGTCGAAAGGTAAGTAGATAAATTGAATTGAATTGATTTAAAAGCCAAAATTCTAGGAGTGCATGTGGCTGTAGGTTTTGTTTGTTTTTTTTTTTTCCAAAGAAAAGAGATTAGGGTTTGGTGAAAAATTATTCTATTCAACAAAAGCACGAACCCGATATGAACCTTACATTTGCTTAGGCTAAAATTTGGAACTAAAGTAGATGAATTTAGAATCGAGTGGGATAAATTTTGTTTGACTCATTTTTACGAGAAGAATCCAATGGTGCTATCAAATTTTCCATTCAATGGTCAGTTGAAAAATGATAAAAATGCCCTTAGCCTAAAAAAGATAACTTTTAGCTTCCGGCTTGAAATTTGACTTAGTAAATGCTAATGGAATTATCTAAGGATTATGATTCTTGGTTTTACATTGATTTTCTAAATTGATAGGTAAAATTATGAAAATACCCTTGGGGGAAAAATGGTAATTGTTACATTTAGGGCAATTTGGAAATTCTCTTTTTCTTAATTTCTAGGGTTATTACATCAATGCCATATGTAACTGTGAGTAACTATACATTATTAAAAAAAACATAATTTCTTGACTCTTGATTTTAGAAAAATAAATACACATTTCCAAGGTTTCAAATCTACACTTACCCAATATTCCATAGCCGAGTTAATGTGATTGTTTAAAAGACCAAGGTCAATTGATTTAGAAATTACACACACATCAGTGAGGTATTAGAGCTTAAAGCTCAGTTCATAAATATAAGAGGCACTGAGATCTAGTTTTGAAGTCTATGTGCTATGATAGTTAGTACTAACCAACATCTGGGGAATGTTGTCTGGCTTTGGTTGTATGTTACTATGGTTGACACTAGGTCAAAAGCTTCGAAAGGAGCTAGAGAACCTGGTGAAGGTTCTAGTGATCCAGTTGTGGCAAGGCTAGATGAGATATGTAGAGGCTTTAGGGGTTGACTCAGACTATAACATAAGTGGCACAAGGCATGACTACTATCAAGAATGAGTTGTTCTATGATTATGAGGACAGAGAAGTTGTTCAGGAGTTCCAAGATCATGAGGATAGAGAATTTGTCCAGGAAGAAAATTATGAAAGGAATGAACTATCCCAAGGTCAGGAGAGACATGCCGAGCATTAGCAAGTGCCTAAGGCTCATGAAAGAAGAGAACATGCTTATGAGCATGAGGAGGAGCTAGAGGTTATAGAGGCTGCAAGGAAGAGAAAAACCCCGCATCAGATAAGGCTGCTTGAGAAGTTCAAGATAGTGGACCCACCAAATTTTGATGGGTTAGGTGACCCTAACAGAGTAGAGGATTGGTTGTTTAAGATGAATTAACTCTTCACATGTGGTGGCTATGAATAAAAGAAAATGAGGGCCTTAGTATCTTTCTTTTTTAGAGGGAGGGCTAGTTTTTGGTGGGACGATGTGATGGAGATGTTGAGGAAGATTAATGGTACTCAACAAAAGCACAAGAAAAATGTGCTCAAGTGGTTGGACTTTGAAAGGAAGTTTCGACAGGAATATATCAGTGAAGGTGCATAAGATCAGAGAAGGATCCAGTATGAGAATATGATTCAAGGAGAGATGTTAGTATGAGAGTATGATTAGTGCTATAATTCGCTCATATGGTATGCTCCATATACGGCCGGAAATGATGGATTGAAGTTTTTTCAAGGCCTTAAGCCCATGCTTCGAAGGTATATAGCAACGGTGGACATCCGGAGCTATCACCAAGTGGTCCAGAAGGCATTGGCCTTAGAAAGAGAAATTGAGGACTCAAGGGCATCAAGCAAAATGGTGGAGGTTGGACCAGTCAACCTAAGAAAGAGTGCTGGAAAACAACTAATGGTAAGAAAGACTACAGAGGGCCAAGGTCCTTTTAAGAGAAGGAAAGTAGGTTCATACCCGTAGTGTAAACGGTTCCATGACATGAAGCCTATAACATCTGTGGTCGAAGTGGTCACTGGGCGAGGGAATGCCCACAAGCTCAACCTTTGCCAATTCTGCCTAGGAATCCACCCCTACATCCATTTTCATAAGAAATTGACCTGGTGTAACCGCAATAGCAGTCGAACCGAGGGTTTTCACCTTGGCAAGTCAGGTGACCAAAGAGCCAATCGTTATTCGAGGTAACTTTATTTTCCAAAATATTAGTGTTAAAGTACTTTTAGATATTGGAGCTACTTTTTCTGCGATATCGTTTGCCTTGGTAGATAGACTTAAATTGTAGTGAGAAATCTCAAAAGAGTTAAGACTTATCAAGATTATAGGGAGGAGTTTTACTATAACCAATGAGTTAGTTACTAGGTATCCTTTGCAGTTAGGTGACCATGATTTCTCTTATGAGCTATGAGTGATAGAGTTGAGGTCTTATGACCTAGTGTTGGGAATGGATTGGCTAAGCAATTACAATGTGCAAATTGACTGTGGTAGTCATTTAGTTGACATTATTGATGCTCAAGGAGCTAAAGTGACTTGCACAAAAGGATTAGCATCCAGTGCTAAATGTTTGCACCTTCAACCTATGGATACCATCCCATAGTCAACGAGGGGGAGTATCATTCATTGAATGGGGTGGCCATAGCAGAAGTGTCATAGGCCTTTACTTATAATCTTATCTAATTCATATAGGACCCTTGGAACCTTACATTAATTTAGTGCTAGGCTCGCGCAAATTGCTCCTTAGTGGGCCTGCTGATTAATTAAATCCCTAATGCATTACTGTTTTACACTACGCATTACTATTTTATACTACGCCTTACTATGACTATAGGCCAATGACCATAAAAAAAATAATATATATTTGGTGCAGTTGGCCAACATTTCAAAGCATGCATTCATATAAAGCATACTGTTATGCATTGTGAATCCATACAAACTATCAAGGAACATTATCAATAGTTCGATAGCATTTACCAGAGGCATAAGTTTGACACACATATATACATCATACACAAAAGTGTCATACATATGCTACACACTGAGAATCTTGGGATCCAATTCCACCTGAGTTACACTGTAAAAAAAGGGGTCACTACAGTGTTCAGGTATTCCCTGTTCCTTGCCTCCATACAAAACAGACCAGTAAGTTAATATTCTAGTAATTAGGAACCTGCAAGAAAAAAACTTAACAACAATGTACAATAACGATTAACTTACGCACACCTGGTCCCGAAATACTAACAATCTTTCTTTCTATTGGTTGTTAGCCCAAGATGTACCAGTATCTGCACATAAAACATGTAAAAGGTGTGAGAACCAGAGGTTCCCAGTAAGAGTTACAACCTGCAGGAAAAACAACTATATAGGACCATGCATATTATCCATAAGAATGCCAATATATGCCTAGTGCACTTAAGCTCAAGTCATAGTGCTAGGAATTTGTATTATTGGCCAATAATCATGGGAGTAGCTAATTCCCATAATTCCTTTACCCATTTGTCTTGCAATTGACAAGTCCAACTTGTCCATACAAATGCTGCTTTGAAAGCTTCTTAGTATTTACTTCTTAGTATTTGCCAATATCCTTTATTTTATGTATAGGAGTGAGCTATTTGCTAACTTAGTGCATGTGTTAGTGCTAGCTTTGTAAGGTTTTGTGAGTAAGTGGTCAAGGACACCTCCCCCTTTTAGGTTCATCCAGGTTTTAGCTCATCATGGTGGCCTTAAGTATTATAGGTTCCTAACCCATCATACTCATCGTAAATTAGACCATATTGAGGTCCTCTTTGCTTATAGATACAAGTTTACAAATATGCACTTACACACTTTATATGTACTTCATAGTTTGGTTTCCTACCAAACCCAATCATATAAGCTTCTTAAATAGCTATCAATACTCAAATCATATGCTTGTTAAATTTATCAATAATTTGACCACTTGATATACAAGTATCATAGCCAAATTTATTTAACACACAAGCATACAAATTAAATAACTCTTACCTTAGATAACTTAGTTTGCAAGCTCAAGGCACTTGATTCTTTTTGTCTCGGTTTCAAGCCAAACTTAGGTCTCTTCTTAGTAACTTATACTCAAGAGCTATATTGATCATTTAACACATAAATAACCCATATTTAGGCTAATAATTAACAAAGTCCCCTATGGTTTAAATGACTAAATTAACTTTTATATTGGTCTCCATGTAACTGGCCCCTTAATAAAACTTAGATCTAATATTTTCCTTTTCCTTGCTTGTTAGTCTTTTATACTTAGCAATAATCAAGCAATAATAATTCCAGCCCCTTCCTCCAGCCACAAACACCAAAACTACATAGGAAAAGCTACGTAAAACAACATCAATCCATAGTCTCCTAACCGAACTCCATTTCTTTGTAATTTAAGTTATTTTTCAACATCCCATGTTTAGTTTATTTAATAAACATACAAGGAACACAGATTCCAGCAACTTTAGGTCTGAAACAGAACCAAAAAAACTAATGGAAAAATAATTTGTTTACTTGCTTGCAACAATTGAGCTCAACTCTAGCTCATTGTGCAAGAATACATGATTTCAACCTCAAATCCTTGCTATTTTGTGTTTAATTTGAGAGAATTTGGTTGTTGGGAGCTTAAGCGGGTGCATCTATGGTGTTTGGTGAGATGAGGAGTGAAGTTTCGGGTGGTTAAGCGTGGAAGAAATGACCCGGTTAACTTAATTAAGATGCCACCGCCTCACTTTAAAAAATCGCATGCTCAGTGCCCTCTTTGTACTCTCCAATAAATTTGGGTTCCTGCATAACACGCTCAAAACTTCAGAACCAAAGTTGGTATTACGTCGCTCTTGGTTTCTTCACAGATATAAATACACAGCCAGTCCCAGACTTTCAGTTATATTCAATTTCATGCCTACTTTTAAAAAAATGGTTACATTTAAACCACTTATGAACAATCTAATCAATCCAAAATGTCACGATGATAAAGCAGAAATCAAAAAAAAAATCGTGATACCTAAAATTTAATATTTTCTTATACTCTATCTAACCGTGTAATAAAAATGGGTCACTATATGAAATGACCAAAATACCCCTCTTGGCCCGGCTTGCTTAAATGATCAATTTTATTCATTTTTAACTACTAGACCTTATATTAACAAGACTTAACTTGCAAATAAATTATCTAAAGTTTAATTTGTTAAATTAACTAATTACCTAGTAAGCTGAGATTTCTGTAATTACCTTGTCAATTAGACCTACAACTCCAAGAACTGTCACAGGAAGAACTTAAGAAAATCCCTATATCCAATCAGTTTCCTGAGGTGTTTCCAGTAGAGTTGCCTGGGTTACCACCCAAGAGGGACACTAATTTTCTATCCATCTTCAGCCTAGAGTAGAACCTATTTCAATACGACCTTACCAAATGTCAACTATTAAGATGGATGAGCTAAAGAAGTAGTTGGAGGAACTGCTAGAGAAAGGCTTTATAAGGTCTAGTGTGCAGCATGGAGAGCCCCAATCTTGTTTGTGAATAATAAGGATAAAACCTTGAGATTGTGAATCGACTACAGGAAGTTCAATACAGTAACAATCACGAACAAGTATCCGTTTCCTAGAATCGATGACTTATTTGACAGGCTTAGGGGAGCAAAGGTGTTTTATAGGATTGGCCTCCGATCTGGATACTTCCAAATTAGAGTTAAAGATAAAGATATCTAAAAAATTGCCTTCAAGACAAGATATGGGCACTACGAGTATACAATTATGTTATTTGGTGTGACCAACACACTAACAATGTTCAGAGAAACCATGAATAGGATCTTCAGAACATTCTTGGATCGATTTGTTGAAGTCTTCATCGATGATATTTTGGTATAATCACAGTTTACCCAAGAACACGAGGAGCATCTTAGAATGGTTTTCCAAGTACTAAGGGATAATCAGTATTATGCAAAGCTGTCTAAGCGTGAGTTTTGGTTTGAAAGGATACAGTTTTTGGGGCATCTCATCAGTGCTCAGGGTTTTTCAGTGGATCCTGAAAAGGTTCAAGCAGTAGTTGAATGAAAGAGACCAACTACAGTTACAGAAGTTAAGAGTTTCTTGGGCTTGGCAGGCTATTATAAGAGGTTTAGAGAGAAATTCTCTGTGATAGCTATACCATTGATGGTCTTAACCAAGAAAACTCAGAAGTTTGATTGGACACTGAAGTGTGAAGAAGAGGTTGACAAGTGCACCGACACTCATTCAGCCAGATCCAAACAAAGCTTTTATGGTGTACGCAGATGCATCAGGTTCTGGGCTGGGATGTGTATTGATGTAGGAAAGACTAGTGATCGCCTATGGCTTAAAGTAGTTAAGGCCTAATGAGCTGAACTATCCAGTTCACGACCTTGAGCAAGCAGTGGCAGGCTTCACTCTTAAGATCTGAAGGCATTACTTGATGGGGAGGTCATTCAAGATTTTCACCGACCATAAGAGTTTGAAATATCTGTTCACACAGAAGGATTTGAATATGAGGTGGTGGCGATGGATTGAGTGCATATAATATTATGAATGCTCAATTGAGTACTGTGCAGGCAAGGGAAAGGTCGTACCAAATGCATTGAGTCGGAACTACACATAAGTAATCCTATCTAACGATCAGGCTACGAGTTCTTCAAGAGAAGTGTTAGGGGATTGTTTCTCGGCTTTGCATGAATTTTGGCAAAACCAAGAAAAGTCCTTAGTTTAGGTGTTAAAGATACAGACAACTTGGTTGGCTGAGGTTAGGAATGCTCAGGGCAAATATCCATTATTGATGGAAAATTATGGAAAAGAGAAATTTGGTAATGTGAGGAAGGAGTTCCAATATAAGAATGAGATACTACACCATGGAGATCAACTTTATGTGCTGAATGTGGAAGGACTTAGGCAGCAAGTCCTACAAGAGGCACATAGTAGTAAGGTGAATGTTCATCCTGGTGTTAGTAAGATGTACTATGATCTAAAGACGCATTTTTTGTGGCTAAGACTTAAGAGAAATGTAGTAGGACATGTGGTTAAGTGTTTGACTTGCCAAATGGTTAAAGCTGAACATAAAAAATCGATAGATACACTTTAAAGTTTACTTCTCCCAGAGAGAAAGTAGGGGTCCATTACCATGGATTTCTTAAAAGGGTTACCGAACACCTGGAGTCAACATGATGCTATATAGGTGGTGGTTGATAGGTTGACTAAATTGGTGCACTTTATACCCATAAGGATTACTTATACCATGGAGAGAATGGCTCAGTTGTATGTTAAGGAGATCGTGAGGTTGCATGGTACACCAGATCATATCGTATTTGATAGGGATCTGTGGTTTATATCCAAGTTTTGGAATGCTTTCCAAGATGCAAAGCAAGGTTAGTCTTAGTACTGCCTTCCATTCTCAAACTAATGGACAGTTTGAGAGAGTGATTCAGACTTTGGAGGATATGTTGCGCATGTGTGCTATTGACTTCAGAGGTGATTGGGATCAATACTTACGACTCATTGAGTTTGCTTATAATAACAGTTACCAAACTATTATAGGTATGGCACCATACAAGACTTTGTGTGGTAGGCGGTGCATGACACCCCATTGTTGGGCAGACCCTTCAGATAGGGTAGTCGTTGGTCTTAAGATTATAGCTGATACCACAACTAAGATTAAGTTAATCCAGAAATGGATTAAGGTAGCTAACGACCGAACTAAGAATGCAAATCTGAGGAGATGGAAATTGAGTTTTGAATCTGGAGATAAAGTACTTCTCAAAGTCTCTCCTATGAAAGGAGTTACTCGGTTTGAACAAAGGGGTAAGTTAGCCCTTAGATACATTTGACCCTATGAAGTTTTGGAGAAACAAAGGAAGATTCCTTATCAGTTGGCATTATTGCCTAACTTGTCCCAAGTGCATAATGTGTTTCACGTTAGTCTTCTGAGGAAATGCACAATCGATCCGGGACAAGTAGTCAATCTTTCAGCAGTACCCATCCAGGAAGACTTAACCTATGAAAAGAAGCCCGTTTAGATACTTGATACACAAGTCAAGAAACTCCAGACCAAGTGGATTCCAATGCTTAAGATCCTTTGGTTGAATCATAGTAAAGAAAAAAACTATTTGGGAGATGAAGCAAAATATGCTGAAAAGATATCCTAGTATCTTTCCTCAGTTGCAGCGGAATTTTAGGGACCAAATTCCAAAAGAAGGAGAGAATGTTATGGCTCTCCTAGATGGAAGCTCGTTCGAGGAAGGTAAAGTATTTGAAACTTAGTTTAAAACCTTATTTCAAGTTCACATAGCAAGAATATGTAAGTTTAGCAAAGTTCACTAAGCTCTGATAAGGTTAAGGCACCAAATGAGGTTTAGGGGTAAAATGGTAATTTTGTATTTTGAATAGTCGGGCTGGATCTCAAGTGTTAAAAATGAGTTTTTAAAATCTAAATTTTACTTTAAATCCAAACTTAACTCAAATAAACAAGACTTGACAAGTTTGACTAGTTACTAAAGAAGAAGGGGACTTATTTGTAACTATACATAAAATTTAATGGCTTGGTTTTAAAAAGAGGTTTAAATGTTGGTAAAGGCAAGGATGGCTTCCATTTTCAATCTAAATCCGAGCTCATCCTTCTCTCTACCATTTCACCAAGAATTTTAGCTCAAAACCAAGAGTTGGTGAAATTTGAAGTTATCAAGACTGTATATGCATTAGAAAGCTTGTTTAAAGTGGAATTTCATGTTTTTGAAGCTTGGAACCAAGTTTCCAGCCATCCCTTGTTTTTTATGCTAGGTAACTTATGATTTCTTGGTGAATTCTTGTTTATTAGATGATTGGGAACTTGGGTTTTGATTAGAAGTTAGTAATTTTGTGTTTTGTGCTTTTGGTTGCTTGGAGCTAAGAAGAACTTTGTGGAACTTTGATTCTTGGAGAAGAGTGGGTTAATTCTTGCTTGTGAGTTGAAGTTAAGGTAAGGGGGTTATGATTTCAAGTTTCATTGAAGATATTGGAATGTGATTGCTTGATGAATTTAAGTAGCTTTGGCAATAGCATTAGTTAGTGGGCAAAGTTGATCATGGTGGACTATTAGCTTTGTGGAGATTAAAGTGATGTTATAATGCATCATAGGTAGGCTTATGATAGTTGGTTATGGTATTTGCAATATGTTTTATAGGTATATGAAGTTTAAAGGCGATCCAAGTATGTTTGATATGTTTGGTAAGTCTTTAAAGGTTATAGCAGTAAAATTGGAAAATTTTGGGCATCACAGGTATTGATGACGCGTCGCCAGCAACATAAAAAGTACTTCGAATGTTGATAACTGTGGCGACCTGTCATTACAATTATGATGGCTAAAATTTTCCAATTTTTCTATATAGTTCAAGGGGATGCCTAAAGGGGTGCTTAGGGTGTCTTGGGGTTTAAGTATTCTAAGGGTACTCTAAGACTTCCAAAACTCCTCTAAAACTTACGAGTTTTCTTGAGTTTTTGTGGTTACTTCTGCTATAAACAAGAAAAGTAGTTAACAAAGGGCCACAACTAAGTATCACTAGCTTGGGTGAAAGATTTAGTACCATTGATGACCTAATCGTGCCATTGGGCGCAAGGTTATGATGTGAAACCTTCGCACACCTAACGGGTCTTTAAGGCCCAGTCTACAATAGTCCCACCATAATGCCCCTGTACAACATGAGGGAGTTTCAACTAGTGAATTCTCACTAGTTAGGCTAGTAACCTACGCTTGCTAGTAGACAAGGCTCTGCCTTGTAGTTCGAGGACTAGGTTGAAGAAAAGTCCCAAGGGACTAAGATCTATGTGCATAAGTCTAGCATCAAGCTGTATAAGCTCATAGCAGATTACATATGTTCATATATGTGTTGTCTTTAGTGACTTTTCTTATAGGTGAAGTGAAGACCCTTACTGAGAATTCTTGAATTCTTACTCCCTAATTATGCTGTGCAGATTCTAACGTTGTTGGGCCGGATAACTGTTGAAGGTTGTCGCAGTAGTTTGTTGTTGTAGGTACTTCGCTTGAGAATTCTTGTAATTCTAATATACTTTAGTTGCTTATTGGTTAAGTAACAGTGTTAACTATAATGTTTTCTTGGTCGTAGAGCCTAGCAGCACGTGGACAGAACTTTTGTGACTTATCACTGGGACTTACCTCCAAGGAAGGAGTTAGTTTGAGGAGATCTCAGTTAAGGCTTGTATGTATAGTACTCCTAATTACCTCCCTTGTCTATGATGGAGTCTTAGAATCTATGGTTGCTCTTGGGTGAGAGGCATTAGTCTACTTTATGTTGAATGATCTCACACAATAGTCATGTGTAGTATTAATCATATAAATATTAATTTTGTTTGCTTCGGTTATTTGAACTTGTTTTCTATGAAACTTTATTAGCCAAGTGAATGTTTTTATGGTTTTTATTTACCCTAGTCAAAGCATAAAGAGCATCCATCTTGCATATTCTAGGTTAATCAACTAGTATCACAAAGTTTTAATTTGCGCACTTATGCAACAAGCCAACCACCGTGAGACTAGTTCTCACAGGCTTCCTGGGCAGGGGCCAATGACGGCCATGTCACGTTAATTTGGAACCAGGTTTTTTTTTTTTTTTTGCCCTTTCAGTTAGTCTTTGGTTAAAGTTGCATCCTTTAACTTGAATAAGTTAATTTAGGTACTACTTGTTTCTTAAAAAGTCATGGCCTTTGGTTAAGGACCACCTAATTGGAGCAACTAAAACGCAAATGTTTTGCATGGGCAAATGCCTAATTTGCAAGTATAATGGAAAAGTGTTGTGTTGTGTTTGGACAAAATTTCAGGCCTAGCTCACAACCTGCACAAAACTAATGTCTTCTTTGCTAGAACAAAGTTTATGGTTATGCATCAGAATTTGAATTTAATAGGTTTTGTTAAGGGGCAGTTGCCCTTCATGGATCTTGGAACGCCCACTTCTTCTATTTGCATCACCTATGTCTCCATTGTTAATTTTAATTTTCAAGCTAGGAATGAAGACAAATCAGTGTAGAAAAGAACTGATAAATGTCATTGAGAAAATTATAGTACGATGAATAGCTGCATTACAAGAAACAACTTTATTGTATTACAACCACATCAGTTGTTGCAAGAACAAGTTTG